>PVLA01013044.1:0-39604 GCA_004027455.1 Hydrochoerus hydrochaeris | reverse complement strand
GCAGAGTAGAATCACTCTACCAAGGAGAAACACTTTGAATAAAAGCTCCTAATTTATAACTGATTCTGTTATATAATTATTATTATATAATATTATAGCTTTTGCTCCTATGGTTTAAGGCACAAAATTAGTAACTAACCCAGTTTGTTGGTTTCTAATTTATGCTGATGCTATTGATATTACTAACTATACTGCTTTAACTAGGGTGTCGTATCTGTTGTAACCAGTTGCTCTCCCTTCTGTAACAATACTGGGAAGCCCTGGGGTAATAAGCTCACCACTGCCCAGAAACAAAGAACTAGGAACTGAGCCAAATTGATACCAACATCTCGCTCTTCATTAACTGGGAAGGTAGAGTCTTGGTACAGACACAAGCCAAGAACATTCCACACATAGAAGATATCCTTAAGGAATACAGAAGTCTTTTCATAGAGAAGACTTGATACTAGTGATATAGCTGCCACTACAAGAACTTACAAGGTTCAACACAAAAAACAAAACAAAAATGTTTGAAATAGAAAATGACAAGACACAGAAGCAAGATGCAATCTCAGACCTCCAGCCCACCCAGAACAAATAAAGGAGACAATGAGATGGAGGAAATGTAAGACACACACCTGAAATTTCTGAAATGATAGCAATAAAAGTGAAGAAACAAATCCATGAGACTATAGTGGAAACCAGATCGTAAATAGACTATCTAGTAAAAAAAAGAAATAGCAGCATTAATAAAGGAATTGCTCAGAAAATATAGAATAGAGATACACACAAAAATGAAAGAAAAACATGATAATAGGAAAAGGATAGAGACTATGAAAGATCAACACAGTAAAGAAACATAATACACGAAGTGGATTCAAACACATACCCAAGAAATTAAAAATTCCACTAAAAGTTGGCAAAATTGCTTAAACAAAACCAAAAATAAACTTTCAGACCTTGAAGACAATATTGTAGCTAGTGATCACAAAGGGAAAAATCTCTTAAAAATAACAGGGGATCAAGAAATAACAGCTGCAAGATGACACAAAGAAAAACAGTTATAATGCTGATAAGTGTCAATGAAAAAGCAAGCGTCAACAGAATGACCCAAAAAACTTATTTGCAGAATTAATAGCAGAAAATTTCCCAAGCATGGAAACAGAATCCAATATGCATATCAGTGATGCATATAGAACTCCAGTCATAACCAAAATAAACCTATATTCAGACATATAATAAAGATCTCAGAAATTTATCACAGAATATTAAAAACTGTTAGAGAAAAGAAACAGATCACCTATAAAGGAAAGTCTGTAAGAATCATGGGAAACTTCTCAACACAAATGTTCAAGTCAAGAAAAGTTAGGAGTGAAGCCCTGAAAGAAAACAATTTCTAACCAATATTGGTGTACCTTGTGAAACCATCTTTCAAAATTAATGGATAAATAGGATACTTCCACGGCAAAGAATAACAAGAAATTCATGACCACCAAACAACCATAGAAAGAACAATGAAAGATACTCTAGATAAACATAAAAATGACAAAAATTTGAAAAAAAACCAGCAGGAAGCAATTAAATGAAGGAAAAAGCAGAGAACCAACAGTGGGACAATAATATGACAAGGATAAGTGAATGCATGTCATTTATAACTGTCGATGTAAGTGGCTTCAATTCACCAATCAAAAGAAATAGATTGGCAAAATGGATCAAGAAACAAGATACAATGATATGCTGTATGCAAGAAACACATTTAACCTGAAAAGAAGCCCATAGATTGAAAGTCAAAAGATGGAAAACAATACTCCATGCAACAGGCACCTGAAAGTATCAAGGGTAGCTATTATGTTTGCAGGCAATATGAATATCAAACCAAGAATAATCAAAAGGGCTATAGAAGGTCACTTCATACTTCTCAGGGGAAAAATTCAAAATGAAGAGATAACAAGCATAAAATATATACACATCAAATATGGGAGCACCCAACATTATAAGACAAATATTCATAGACATGAAAATCAAAAAATGCAATAGCACAATTGTAACAGGAGACCTTAATACCCCATTGTCCCTAAGAGATAGATCAACTAGTTAAAAAAATTAGTAAACAAATAACAGAACTGAACCAAATCTATGAACAACTGGACTTAGTACATGTTTACAGAGTGACCCATGCAACAACATCAAAATGCACATCCTTCTAAGCTGCAGATACATGTTCCCTAAAGCAGACCATACACTAGCCAATAGAGCATCCTGAAGTAAATACAAAAGAATTGAAATTATCCCATCATACTGCAATGAAATTCGAAATTAAGGGCAAAAGGAACTGCAAAAATTCCATAAACAAATGAAAATTAAATACCCTCTTAAACAACCAACAGGTCACAGATGAAATTAAAAAAGAAACTAAACAATATCTACAATCCAATAAAAATGTAGTTACAACTTAATGGAACTTACAGGACACAATGAAAGCAGTCCTAAGAGGGAGATTTGTAGTGATGAAATCTCATATTGGGAAAACAGAACAAGCACAAATAAACAACATAATGGTGCACTTAAACCTCATCAAGAAAGGAAAGAAAAAACTCAAATTCACAAGATAAGGAATGAAAAGAATAAAATCATTACAGATCCTGTGGAAATAGAGGAGATCGTCAATACCTACTTTGAAAGTCTTGACTTGTATTTGAAGGAAAACAGAAAATGGACAGATTTCTAGAAACATATTAATTACTAATGCTGAATCAAAAAGATATAAAAATTCTTAATAACCCAATATAAGTCAATGAAATTGAAAATGTAAAAAAAATTTACCAACAAAGAATATCAGGTCCTAATATATTCATGCATGAATTCTACAATATGTTCAAAGAAGATTTGATGCCAATATTCCTCAAACTCTTTAATGATATTGAAACGGAAGAAATCCTCCCTAACTAACTCCTGGAGGCAAGTATTTCCCTAATACCACAATCAGAGAAAGACCCAAGGAAAAAAGAGAAGCACAGTCCAATCTCCCTAAGGAACATAGATGTAAAAATCCTCAATACAATGCTAGCAAACAAAATACAGCAAATCATCAAGAAGATTATACACCACAACCAAGTAGTATTCATTCCAGAAATGCAGGGATGGTTCAACATGCACAATCAATAAATGTAATACAGCATATCAACAGAACCAAAGAAAAAAAATCATCTCAATTGATGCAGAAAATTTTTTTGTTGTTGTTGTTTTCTGGAATTAAACTCAGAAACTTGCACTTACCAGCCAAGTGCTTATACTGCTGAGCTATATCTCCTGTCCCTAAAAATATTTTTTGATAAGGTCCAATACTCATTCATGGTAAAAATCCTACAGAATATCAGAATAAATGTTCATTACTTGAAACTGATAAAAAAAAAATCTATTACAAGCCAACAGGTGATACTGTACTAAATGTATAAAAACTCAGTTCTTTCACTCTAAAATCAGTAACAAGGCAAGGATGTCCACGATCACCACTCCTATTCAATATAGTTCTGGAAACATTAACCAGAACAAGGGAGGTGCTTATGCCACTGAGCTAAATCCCCAGCTAACCAGAACAATTAGATGAAAGAAATGAAATTAATAAAAATAGGAAAGGAAGACGTTAAGTTATCATTATTCACACAAGACATGATATTCTTATCTAGAAAACCTTTAAAACTCCACCAAAAGACTTCTAGATTTAACAAGCAAATTCAGGAGCTTAGCTGGATACAAAATCAACACTCAAAGATCAGTACCATTCCTGTACACAAACAACAAACTCACTGAGAGAGAATTTAGGGAAACTGCACCTTCACAGTAACATCTGAAAACAAAAACTTAGGAATCGATCTAACAAAGGAAATAAAAGATCTATGCATTGCTAATTACAGTATTCTGAAAAAAAGATGTCAAAGAAGATATCAGAATGATATCCCATAGACATGGATAGGAAGAACCAACTGTGAAAATGACCATATATTCCCAAATCTATTACACAGCTTTAATGCAATCCTGTTCAAAATGCCATTAGCATACCTTACATATCTTTTTGTTGTTGTTGTTACCAGGGATCGAACTCACGATCTAGCACTTGCCAGGCAGGCGCTTACACCACTGAGCTAAACCCCTGGCCCATACCTCACATATATAGAGAAAATGTTCCTAAAATTCACTGGGAAGTAGAAGAGTCCTAGAATAGCAAAGGCTATACTGGGCAACAAAGGCAAGACTGGAAGCATCAAAATCCCTGACTTGAAGTTACACTACAAAGGCTATGATAAAATCAGCATTGGTGCAGGCAAATAAAACAGACCTGAGGATCAAACACAGCCAGTCACCTTATCTTTGACAAAGGGGCTAACCTTGTTCAGTGGAAGAAACATAGCCTCTTTAATAAACAGTCCTGTAAAAACTGGCATTTCACATGTCGAAGACTAAAACTAGATCCTTATGTATACCATGAAATAAACTAAAGTCAAAGTGGATCAAAGATGTAAATATCTACTGGAAGGCAAATTAGGTAAAAATCCTGAAAACATAGGGGTAGCTAGAGAGTTCATGAACAAAACCCAAACTACACAGGAGTACTTCAAAGAATCAACACCTGGGATCTCATTTTATTAAAAAGTTTTGCAATCAAATAAATCACCAACAGAGTGACTACAAAACCACAGATTGGGAAAAGATTTTAGTCAACTATCCCTCAGACAAAGGATCTAGATTATATAAAGAATTGAGAAAAAAAAATCAGTTCCCCCAGATTTAAAGACCCAAACCACAAATGGACTTCTGAGATGAATACACACTTCTCAGATGAAAAATTACAACTGGAAAATAAATATATTAAAAATATTCAGTGTCACTGGTCTTTCAAGAAATGAAAATTAAAACAACACTGAGATTCCATCTTGCCCCAGAAAGAATGGCTAACGAGAAACGAGAAACCAACCAGGAACAAATGCTGGATGGGCTGTGGAGAAAAAGCAATCTCTCTCTCTCTCTCTCTCTCTCTCTCTCTCTCTCTCTCCCTAGAGAGAGCTCTCTCTACTGGTGGGAGTGTAGACTTGAAAATTAGTGTGGAGATTTCTCAAAAACCGGGATTATAGATCACATTCCTCCCAGCTAGTTCCATTTTGAGTATCTTCTCAGAAGAATTAAAAGCATCATACCACATCGATATATGTACACCTATATTTATAGCAGCACAATTTATAACAGCTATATCTTGGAAACAACCCAAGTGTACATCAATGAACTGAGTATTTTATTACTCAGTTATAAAAAAGGATAAACTTGAGGCTGTTATAGGTAAATGGATAAATTTTGTGACCATACTCAATAAAATAAATCAGACTTGCATGTATAAACATTGTACTGTCTCCTTAATGTAAGAAGCTGAAAGAGCAAATAGGATCCAAAATGTACAATTGATATTGTGAGAGTGAAAGGAAAAGAAATTATTCAAAAGGAAGTACAAGTGGAATAGAGGAAAGAAGAAAATAAAGGTAAAGAATATATATATTACCTTATATGATATATAAGGTAAAGAATATATATATTACCTTATATGATAATATAAGATAACTATACTGCTAATTTCTACTAGTTCATTAATAAGAGCAGTTTGTGCTTATATTGTTTGATCAATTTTTCATGCCTATATCTTATAATCTGAGTAACTACTTTGAAAGTAAATATAAGTGATATATTAACCATTGTTAATGTCCTATTATCTTGTTTTGAAATTCTCTATTTTTTCATTGTTCTTCATCTTTAAAATAAAATTTAAAAAGTAAGACCAGTGTGCAGAAGACATTCACAACAAAACCTGGCAAACTTTTGAATCTACCTTTGATGAACCTCTAGTTAGATGAATACTAACCAACTTCCTGTTTTTAATTGAATGTTGACTTGTCTTTTGCCTGAGTTAGTATCCCTCAGGTTTAAAGTAAAATATATATTACAGTTGTCTGGATACAGTTTTTTCTTTGTATTATTCTGTGAACTAGGTCTTTGTTTATAATTTTTTCTTTTTAATTTTATTTATTTTTGAATAGGATGTGAACATGATAGATACTGATGAACAGATTTAACACATCAGGGTAATGGATTTTTTAAAATTCAATTTATGGATATATTCAGATATCTGAACAATGAGTGTACCTCTATAGACTTTTATTCCCCCAGAGTAAATATCCTTCATTCATTGGCTCTTTATATGAAATAGAATTGATTTATACTCCTCAGAGGACTTCTTGGATACCCATTATTCTCCTCTGAACATATTTCCATTAAACTCTAATAATATCTGTGTACTTCTGAATGTAGAGAGACCAGACCTGACCTCAAAAGTTCAGCTGTAGATCATTCATGGAGGCAATGGGCCCATCCCTTCTATTATTGTAGTTATCATTCATTCATTCATTCATTCATTCATATTCATTCATTCATTCAACATCTTTTTTCAGAATTTACTAAGTGTGAGCAACATCACCAAGCAGACAACTAACTGTTCCTCTTTCTGTGGAGTTTGCAATTTAAACAAATCACAATTCTTAATCAAGTAGAAATGTATACATAGTGGAAATTACATAAAGACTTCTTTGTGTGCCTTGCATAGTTTGGACGTAATAGTCAGGAAAGTCTTTTATAAGAAGGTCACCTAAAGCTATGGATGCTGGAGGAATGAGTGTGAGCTGGAAAAATGAAAACAGGGGGAACAAAGATATCCTGGGGAACAAATGATAAAAAGGGCTAAGAGGAGGAACTGGGATGGTGATGAGGATGACAGTAACGGTGATAATGGTGGTGGCAGTGGTGATGATGACGATGACAACTATTATTCGAGGAAGAAAGTCCACTAAAGGCATTTAGTTAGTGAGACTGACTAAGAAGCTGAGGGATGAATAATGTAACTAAAGCCTGAGAGGAAGAGGGATATGCAGTGGGGCTTTTGGAAATCAGGAAACACACAAAATAACCACTTCAAAACAAGCAAGGCTTGTTTCTTGCACTCCACTCTTGGCTGACTTTGAACATACGCCCAGATTGTAATGTGAATAAATTCTAAAGTACATCTTTTGTTTTCATCTTGGTTTTTATTATATTAATCTTCATTTTTCTTTAACTTGGGAAGGGACAAGACTATACAAAACACTTCTTGCCTCCCCATCCCTTCTAATTCCCTTTTATCTACTGGGCCTGGGTGTCTGCTGTGTTTTCTCCCTTCAGTCTGCACCAGGCTCAGCTATATGCAGTTAACTCCTTTAATCGTTTCTCACTCAGTTAGCCCCGTTGTCTTAATCATTTTTGTTCCTCCTCTCACTATTCCTTTGAAAATTACTTTATCTCATGGTCAATTTATCACAAAACCATTTAATTTTTACCAGGCGCATAAACCCCATGGTGAAAATAGCACTGAGAGGCACTTTTGCGATTTCTGTAGCTCCTGTTTTTTCTGAGTATACTGCTGGCTCTTTCTTTATAGAATGGATTCTATGCATATCTCAAAACATGGAGAGTAATTAGCGCCATCTCTGTGCTCCTGGTCAGGCCCATCTTGCCTGTCTGATCTGGTAGCAGCATTAGGCCTGGGGCATAGGGTGAAGCTGTGTAAAACAAGCATGAACTTCTTCGTCACAGAGACATCCCTGCGGGATGGCTAGCTCCACTGCCTCAAATTTCAAGGGCTTCCTCTGCATGTGATGGCAGGTAAGGAAATAGGTTCAGAGTCAGAGTAGCGCGGCATTTAATCTCTATGTTGTCACTTTCTAACACAGCGATCTGGGATTGGTGATTTATCGGTGCTCTGCCTTAGTTTTCCGTGTGAGAAATGAAGATAATGATCATAGCCCTGGGATAGAACTGCTATAGAACTGCTTAAGAAAGTGTTTGCTAAATGTTGGCATTATTTGCTATAAAATGGGTACAATGTAACTTACCTCAAAAGGAAGTTATCACCATAGACACACCTATGCTACATAAATCAACTAATGTAAAATTCATTAGACCTTCACTAAATGTTTCACTGTCCCACATACACTTGCTTTTATAAATTTACCATGCAGAGTTAAATTTTCAAAATAATTTTAAAATAAAGCCATCAGATAAGTAAAAGAAGACACAACTGACTGCATACCAGTTTCATGGAGGAATGATAGATTCTTAATGTTTGGAACAACAAAAGAAATTTCAAAGAAATAATTGACATGTTTAATTACATCAAATTTTAAAATGCGTGCAAAATAAAAAACATCCTAACTGACATAAAAAGAAAACAAAATCTTAAGAAAATATCTGTACAACATATGTCAACAAAAACTGTTGTAAACATTAAATGAAATCAAATGAGACAAGAGGTGTGAAAACAGTCTCTTATAACTCATAGAAGTGTTTGTGATGTTAAAAGAAAATGCCATAATTCATTGAGCAACTACTTCTTCTGCACCCAGTGCTACCCCTGGTTTTACATTAGCATAGTCCTGATGCTAAGCAGGGCCTCGCTGTATGTTAAGACAACCTTAATTCCATGACTTTGGGATAATCAAATGAGAAATCCCATTTAATTTACATCATGCTGCACACGTACTTTTGTTAGTTTTGGGGACCTTCATTTTTTTGAAGGTCCTTTTTGTGCTTCTCACAAACAACTGAGTACTTCATCTTAAAATAAATTTAGTCTGTATGTATTGGGAATACAAGGACCTTATGGAGAACTGGAGAGTATCACTGGGTGACACAGGATGTCACAGCAAAGCTCTCTTCACCTCCTCAGTCCAGCACTCTCCTCTTCCTCCACCTTGTCTGCAAAAAGTACTCTCTCATGATGAGCATTGCTACATCATCTCCATTCATTGTCTAGAATATTGAAGTTCATACCATGTGGGTTAATGCTGGTGATCTCTGAACAAAGAGGGCCTCCTCCTGGGGTAACTCCTACATGAATCTGTGACAGAAATAAATTATACTTATTTATTTGTATGGTATAAACTCACAAAACTCTAGTAAGGCACATACATTCTCCTATTCAATGGAGGAACAAATAGAGACAGAGATGATATCTCTACTGAAAATTATCATTATGTAACTATGAGGTCTCACTAATAATTAAATTGACATATGTGTAAACAAATTAGAGAAAATATTCATATTTCAATCAATTCTCATAAAAAGTAGAAGAAAGTCTAATCCTGTGTATCTATTGATACAATAACACTACTAGTTCTACTAAACCTAATAATAACAGTTTTAAAATCTAACATAAATGGAGGAACTACAGTGCACACTGCTTTAGGTGATTCATGTATCATGTAATTCCTACAACAATACAGTTAGATAAACATTACTATTATTTGTCAGAGCACAAAAGCCTTCAGAGGGCCCTGGGCTTTTTATCCATACAGCCTGTACATTAGCACAGAATGAAAGACTGTAGAACTTGCAATGAAAAAAAATCTCTAAAACTCACAGTACAGCAAGTCTCAGTTTTACATTCTTTAAAAGGAAAAATTTTTGTCTGAAAGTAACAAAACCAATTACTAATGGCACTGTGATTAAAAATCCATATACCTGTGTGGTCGGTTCTCATGGCTATTTGGCCTTTTATGAGAAATGAAAAAGTAATATATAACTTTTGGCTTAATATATTTCCAAGGCATTTATTGTGAATAGTTTTTTTTCAAAAAATATAGAAGGAATATATAAAGCGGATTATGCATGGTAGTTTAAATATATGACTGAGCAGGGCTGGGGATGAAGCTCAGTATTAAGGGCTTGCCTACCATGTGTGTGATCCTGGGTTGGGTCCCTAACACTCAATAAAAGAAAAGAAAAACCAAATCAATAAAGAGAGTACAGTCGGCCATCCATATCCATGGGTTCTACAACCATATATCCAACAAACCCAAGATCAATTTTTTTCTCTTTTTGAATGAAAATAAACATAAGATCACACTCTTGAAGTTTTTAGTTCAAATTAAAAGCCTTAGTTTACTAGCCATTGTCTCCTGCATGGGTCATTTTCTCAGTCAGTACTCAAAAGACTTTGAGAAGTGTCCCTAGTTGCTGGCACATGTTCCTATTTCTTCTGCAATGTTTTGGAAAAGAACTATACTTTATGGAACAAAGTGCTATGCTCCCTTATGCTATCTGAAGAGAGCTCAGAGAGAGTGACCTCCTTGAGTATCTGGGTTGGAAAAATTGTTTTTAAATGTTTTGTATTAAATCTGTACAAACTTAATGCTAGTTACGTTGAATTAGGTATAAGTAACGCCAGATGAGTTAAAAATTCACATACATTATTTTCAAGTCCTATGACATTATTAAGGACTTGAGTGCCATGGATCTTGGTGTGCACGGCATTTTGGAACCAATCCCTATAGATACCGAAGGATGGCTGTATATATGTACTATTATTATTTAAAATACATGCACTTATGGAGAAAGAATTAATACAGAATATATGAAGTTAGCTTAGTGAAAGATGGACTTTTAAAAACATTTCTATTTAAAATTAATTTGATGCTATAATATCATTTGAATACTGGATGAAAATTGGTAGAAAATATGGGGCATCAAAAGGAGGCTTATTGTGTGTGGTTATTGTGCTTTTTGAGAGGAATCTGGACTTGGGGAAGGATCTGATGCCAAGCTCATAGCCAGCAGGGGTACCACACACTTCTGCAAAGCATGGTGTTTCTCCAGTCTTTCTTGTGAATCTTGTTTCTTAACCATTCTTTCCCAGAGTGGTTCTCTGTGCCAGGAATTATGTGGAAAATGGCATCTTTTGGTCATTTTTTTTTTTTTAAGAATTGCTACCCAGATGTGTGTGGTGGCATGAGCCTGTAATCCCTGCATTCTGTATGGCTGAGGTAGGAGGGTCGCAAGTTCAAGCCCAGCTGGGCAACGAGCATTTTTTGTCATAAAAGTTCAGAAACATAGATCTATCAGACCCATACTTACTCTTTAAACAATGTCTATGGATGAATTATTAATTTTAATTTTATGAGTTTTATTATACTACACAAATACTTAGGAAAAAATCACAGACATAGAGAATTGAATCTTTCTTATTTATTTTTTATAGAAAAGCATCAAAATTTTCAACATTGACTCCTTTTAGATATACAAAGTCTAAAAAGTAACAACACAAATAAATCCTTATATGAACTACAATGAAAATACCAATAGCATTTAAAAAAAAAACCCTTTTACTTTAATTATCAAACATAACACAGTCTGAATACATGATACCAGCATGTTTCATAAACATGTGTCAGTTACACTGCCAGAACATGTATTTTGTTTTCCTGGACTTAATTGACATCCCACAATTCCAGCTGTTTTGTCAGGAAGTTCTTATTATATTATACAGTGTGTAGTTAATAGGAACATAAAATATCAATAAAATGTTCTTAATATGTATTGTGCTTTCAGAATAAACATCAACATTTTCACATCAACTGTGTACTTGTTTACAAAACCTAAAAAATAACATCAAAAACAAATCCCTATTGGAACTGCAATGAAAACACCAATAGAATTTTACAACAGAACTAAGATTTGCTTCAATTGTCACACCCAAGGCAGTCTTTACTTGTCAACTGCATGATCCATGCATGTCTCACACTGACAGCACGTGTGCTTAGCTTTCCGTTCCTATGTGGCAGTCTTGTCACCTCTCTTCCTGTTTTATCAGGCTCTATCTACTGTAGTGTACAATGTGCACTAAGAAGGGAAATAAGATATAATAAAATAAATTATCAAATATATATTGAGTACTTACAATAGACATCCACATTTTCATATCAGCTATTTACTGGCTTACAAAACCTAAAAGATAACATCAAAAGTAAAAACCTATGTGAATGACATTGTAAACACAAATAAAAATGTACCACAGGAATAATCTTTGCTTTAACTGTCACACCCAAGGCAGTCTTCCTACATGACAACTGAATGTTCCACACACAAGTATCACATCCACTGATAGCATGTTTTGTTTCCCTGTCCTTTCTTGTAGTGCACAGTTGATATCTTTGTTTGTTTCCCTGCTGTCATAGTTAGTCTTTGTGTTGCTGCACTTGCCTGTTCACCTAACATTTCACCAGTGTGCTATGCAAATGTTTTGTGTAACGCCCTAGAAAGAAACATTTTTTTTTCTTCAGTTATAAATGATCTCTTAAAGGAGTTCCAGTCCCAGTCCTCTAAGAAAATTTCTCTGTAGTATGTTTCATTCATTATTTGCTTTGTAAACTATCAAACTAATTATGCCACACATATTTAGGAGCCTGTGAAACACAACCATTGCCCAGTGCTTTGTGTTTCAAGCGACATCATAGTTGGTATATAACTCATCAACAACATCTACTCCATATTTGGTTCTGTTGTAGAAAGTTTCCGTCTCAGGGCTCCATTTTCTCAAGGTTTCTCTATTAATATTTGCATTATGACAAAATGTTGACATCAGCATTACCAGTTTGTTTTTCTTTACCATGTATGAGTTCGATGTTATATCTTTATGACATCCAAAGATTGTACTGCACAGTTGTCTATCTTGAAATTCCAACATTTCATTTGGAATTTCTGCTTTGTTCCTGGGTATAACTGCTATGCTGGCCAACTTGTGGTCTGTTATCAAATATAACATCAATCAGAAACTGATAAACTACTTGTCAAATGTTATATTCCAATTAGTTTGGGAGATTTGAGCAGCAAGTTTGTTTACAACATCATTCAGTTTACTACTATACAAACAAGGACCTGATGGCTGAGTTCCAAGATAAATGTCTAAACTGAAAGCATAATAAGTCTTTGTACCTACAAGGACATAAATTTTTATGCCATATTTTGACCTATTGCTTTTCTATAAATCCTTTACATTCCTGTGATTACCATGAGAAATCTCTGCTAAGTATGAGACACCTATGAGTGCTTTTAGTTCAACTAGTGAGGTGTCATAATAAATACATTTTTAATATAGCCATTAGTGCACTCAGAGTATTTTACCTGCATTTCAGCCTTTGCGTATTTTACAGAAACTTGTAGCATTTCATTCACTGCAGTTTGAAACACTGAATGGCAGGGTTGGCATTCTATCCAGCATGTTTCACTCCTGCCAGGACCCTCCGTATATTTTCAGACTGAGTACTAACATTAGATCTTTCCGTTTGGATGTGTGGCCATTTTGCAACATTTCAACTAGTCAAATATGTACTCACATTGCTATTTTCTTCAACATCTGGATCAAAGAGATCTGCATTGCCTGTGTCTATGTAAGTTGATTCTTGCTCCGTTTCACTATTGGGAACATTGTCTCTTATGGCCAACACCAAAGTCATCATCGTCATCATCAACCTACACTGCTCTTCTGTTATAAAAGCGTGTATTTTACCATAATAGATCATCTTTATCAACTATGCATGAGTAATATGATGATTCACTCTTGACTACCTCCAAAACTCAAGAACCTGATTTTTCATGTGCTGTTGTTCTGAATTGGGCTACTTCTACCAGAAAAATTTAAAACAAAAAAAAACCCTTTTTTTTTTAACAAAACCTGAAATATTGCAAGTGTATTGCACCCTCTGTGAGGCTCTAGTGAACATATACAAAACCAGTTAGATGGAGCACAATGTGGGTAAAATGTTTTACCACTTCTGCTAGTGTGTACACATCTTGCCTTTCATCATATCAAGTGGGTAGACACATAGAACGCTTTCTGCACCACTCAGGAAAATGTACTGGGACAAACAGTCAGTTACTACTATGTTAAAGTACATTTTTTAAAATTTTAAAGATGGTAAAACAAAACAGAACAAAGCAGATCAGAAGAAACAATTTAAATGACACAGATTTCAAAGCAAGACAACAGGACTCTTGTTTTCTTCCAAATAGTTTTCTATATCTTCACACACAATGAACTCATATAAAACAAACTGATCAGAACAGAGTAATGAAAGCATTACAGGCCTCCAAAATCAGACAATAGGAAAATCAACAATGGCTATGTCTCTTATACAAATTTACAGCATAAAAGTAAAGGATGTGTTTGCTGGACCCACTGTTATACTCCTAGAGTGGAGACCCTATCTCAAAAATACAAAAGAGTTGTAGGTGTATCTTAGTTGGAAGGGCCTATGTTCAATCTCCAGTGCTGGATAAAAACAAATACAAAAACAAAAACAGAAACAAAAACAAAAAATTACTACCCTTCTCTGCTACTATTCTGATGAAATGTGCTCATTCTTCAGATGTTTTGTGTTTAGAAAAAAATTGAGAACCCCTGTAGAAAAAACTAAATGCTCTTACTCATAAAAGTTATTGTCCACATATATATTATCTCTAGATCTTTGGTGGTTTTTCATGTACAATTTCTTCTTGCTTGCATGAGCATACTCCTTGAGGGCAGATACAAATCTGATCTGTTTGATCTACAGTAACCAGAGTGAAGTGACTGCCTAGAACTGCCCTTCTGTTTTTCTGGGGATGAGAGAGCACTGCAGACTGTGAACCAAAGGCCTTCCAAACCAAAGGGCTACATCTCCAGCCCTCTTCAATATTTTTTGTTTTTTAATTTCAAAGCAGAGACAGTCACTAAGTCAGTAAGTTGCCCTAGCTGGCTCAGATTTATGATCCTCCTGCCTCAGCCTCCTGATGTGCTGGGATTATAGCTGTGAGCCACTATGCCTAGCTGTCTATCCAGTTTTGAGTATCATCTTACCTCTTTTCCACCAAAAGAAATCTCATTGAACTATCTACCTCCTATTGGGACATTAACTCTCTGCACTTTGTGAAACTGTTCAGGCAGAGAGTAATTCCTGCCTCTCATTAGAACTAGCACTCTGAACACCCTTGATTTATTTCTGATAGTTGATAGTTCCTTCTACAAAGGTAGCATCTCTGTAGCTATTTCAAATTCTTCAATAGAAACTACATAAGGAAGAGAATGAGGGGCTGGCGATATAGCTCAGCAACATAAGTGCCTGCCTGACAAGTGCAAGGCCGAGTTTGATTCCCCATACAAAAGACAAAAAACAAAACAAAAACAAACAAACAGAAAAAACAAGAAGAGAGCGAATGTACTTTTATTTATTCCATGCCCTGACACAGTACGAGGTATGTAAGTCATACTTTGTATATCTTGGTTTTATCCATTATATAAACATTCCCTGTATCAAAGGCCCTACCAAATATACTATTCAGTAAGAGCACACTTACTTTTCTTCACATATAAATATACTAAGGATAATTACCATGTCAATTCATATTGATTTAGTTTATGCTTCTAGATAGATCTATTCTATTATCTAGGTCTTAGACTAATGTCTGTCCTCCTAGATTCTATAGTTATTTCACTAACTTTCTTTCAGTGGACATTGCATTCAATTATTTAATTATGTTCAACTAAATAACATTGTAAAGAACACGTACTTTTACAATATAGTACGCATGTGGATTTTCACAGCAGTATTATATATATATATATGTGTGTGTGTGTGTGTGTGTGTATTACATGTACACACAGACATATATATTTCCACATTTCTTCTATTTGTTAAGATAAGTATCTACAAATAAAATTGCTGTGTCAGGCAATACACATGCATACATTTTTGTACTTTTAAACACAATCCTATTGCCCACCAGAAAAACTATACCAGCTAGAATTCCAATGAGATTACATTTAAGTCCTTGATTTCCTGTGCCCTTGTCAGCACTGATTATCTTCATCATATATTTTAAGTGTTGACTTATTTCTCTGTCTTCCTGCCAGATTGGTTTTATAGAAGGCAAAAACGTATATTTTATCGTATTTTGAAATCTAATTAACTTTTCAATACATATAAACATGACTACTGTAAATATTGTTTCTAAAATAGATATGAATGTTTTAAAGTGCTAAATCATGAATCAGCTTGTATGTACTTCAAAATGCACATCAGCAAAGTACTGAGAGACATTACACCCGGATGGATGGCAGTTTGAATTTGAATTCTGTCACCTACTCACTCTATCCTGAGAAAAGGTGCACCACTTCTTTGATCCCCAGTTTCTTTTTTTCATTGCAATGGGCATGGTAGAGCATTAAGGAAAAAAGAAAAATCTGTAAAACATTGCTACTGTAAGTAAGGTATCCGAAACAGAAAAAGTAGTTGTTTGCAAGCTGTGGAATCTTAGGTTTTCCCAAGAAATAGTTAATCACAAATGGTAGTTCATTAAGGTGATTCTTACTCTGTTTAACATTTTAGAAGTAGAAATATAAAACATTAAGTATAGTGTCAAACATAAAAAGACAATAAAATAATAACCACAGTGATGATAATGATGCTATGTACCTAAAGTATCACATATTGTATAAGCTATGGTTGATATAATTTTTATTCACTGTTAAAATTCAGTTTTAAAATAACAGCTCAGGTTCATGCAAAATGCTGCATTTCCTTAATGTAGTACAAGTTCTATTTTAGGGTACAGGCAGTAGAATGAATGTGATTTACACTTGGTGATTCATTTGAGAGATGGTTGGCACATGGTACTTGAGAACCAGAAAGTGCTAGAATAGAACCTTACCTCTGCAGCTCATTAGTTGACAGGTTCCCAGCAGATTACTTAATATCCTTGAGCTCTTCTCTCTTCAGGGGATTTTCTGAGATTTAAAAGTTCACCTATACAATGCCATGAATGTAACTTAGCTTCAGGGGTCAGAAACAGTATCTACTGACAGTTGCTATGTTATTAGGAAAGTGTGTGAGTGTTCTAAATGCTTCAAGTGGCTGTTTTATTTATTCCTCAGAAAATCTTATGCATGAAATGTTTTACCATTCTCATTTTATTGAAGAGTAAATCTCAGCGAGGTTAAGTAACATATAAAGCCACTCAGTTTTTAAATAGCATAGCTAAAAATATAATTTCAAGTAGTCTGGTGTCTTAGCCTAATCATAATTTTTCCGTTGTCTTTTCTTCTCATGTTATTTCTTTTTACCATGCTTCCTTCAGAAAATGATGCATGGGCATTACTTGTTTTTCTCTCCTATGTCAATTCTTATTAAATATCACCAGGTCATTTTCTGTTTTCTCTATAGTCTTCACTTTTCTTTTTTCTCTGTGGAATTCATTCTTTTATCAGCTGGCAATACCCAGGAGTTCTGTGTGGCTTTGTCAGTGACAAGGGGCATATCAAAGACGATTGATCTGAGGAATTTTTCATCTTTATCATCTCATTATGGAAGGACTTTCAATAGCTCTGAATATCTTTCACATGTGGGTGATAATAGTTAACATATGTGTCTAAGGAGAACCAGGCATGGGGCTCAGGATGTAGCTCAGTTAGTGCACTTGCTAAGTGTGTGAAGCCCTGAGTTCTAACTCAGCATCAAAAGAAAAACATCCAAGTAAATGCAGACTCTTAATCATTATACCACTTGCTTCTTTCTTGAATCTCAAAACAGTCCTTAAAGATAGCCCTGGGTCTATGCTAGTATCACCTCTTACAAATGAACAAAGAAGTTCAGAGAAATACATATGTTCCACAACTTGCAGTGGAGTTACATTCCGCTAAACCCATCCTAATTTGAAAGTACTGAAATTTGACAATGCATTTAATATCATACCTGCCATAGTGTTCAGAGCGGTGTAGCAACAATGTATACAAGAAAGCAGCGGTCATTGGGCTGACTACAAGCAAGGCTCACTTCTGCTGCCCAACACTGCAAGAAGTAGTCTGTTTCATGTCACCAGCCTGGAAGAAGATCAAAATTCATCATCTGGAATCAGAGTTCTACTCAGTATGTATCAGTATCACATCATTATATAGTTGGAAAAATCTTAAACCATCATAAAGTTGGGGCCCTGTGTACATAACTTGTCTGAGGCCCCAACCTTTTCCAGTTCTGGAAATGGGGTTAAATCAAGGCTGGTTAAATCAAGAAAGGCAACTCAGAAAACCAGCCAGAGAAAGCCCTGAAGGAGCTAGAATGGAAATGGATTCTGCAGTGTTTCCAAGGACGGAATTGTACTGGTTTTTCTGTTGGGTTTCTTCTGTCACTCATAACTGCAGCATTAATCTGCTTCTTCCCTACCGAGTGCATTCTGCCATTACAAGTTTGCTCCTGCATCTGGGATCCTGTGAGTCTGAATTTGCAGTGCAAAATGATGTAATTGTATCGTTTGTGCTTTTCCTATTCAATAGCCCTGCTGCCTTTCTTAACAACACTGACCCTTCCCCTTTGCATCTGTCCACTGAGGCTGTGATAAAAGAATAATCCTCTGCTGAGTTACCAGCATCCCTGTGCTATGGTGTTCTGAGACTGTGAAGACAGCATGTTTGTTTTCTAATTATTCAGTCAATTGTCTCTTCCCCTCTTTTAAAAAAAATCCATTCTCCCCATTTTCCAGATCATGTAGCTTATAAATGGTTTCCATTTATCTTTGATTCTGGGCTCTAATTTGTTCCCAAAGTGCCAGCTGTCAGCATTTTGAGTCTTAGTATTCAATTTGAAGCATTAGATTCTGCCTTTCTTTTCTACTAAAACATAAATAAGGAAATGGATGTTCATTTAGAAAAAAAGTTTTTTTTAAATAATTTATAAGACATTTTTCTAATCTCTGATTTTATTTTTAGTGTAAAGTAAATGGGAAGATATTTTCAGCATTAAAAGAAAATGAATAAAAGGTTCTGGCAGGCAGATTACATGGCAAAAAGCTGCCACTCTGCTAATTTCTTGCCTTTTTTCTGCATGCTGTAGTGACTAAAAAGGAAGCTAGTGCCTAGAGTCCAGTTCTTACTGTTCTTAGCTTCGGCATCAATTCTATACCTTTTCCACACACATTTATCAAACCATTAGAAAATAAGTGATTAAAAAGCTGTATTACCCACACCAGAAAAAAAGTTGATATAGGGACAATGTGAGTATCTGAACATTCGGCTTCAAGTTTGACCATCGGATTCTTTTCAGCAGCGAAAAGTAAAGTCAAGTTGCTCAGTGACAATTGGTCTTGGAAATGTAAGGCCCAGGCTGGCAAAGAGTAGGCTGTGGGATCTCTCTGGCTGTGGGATAGCACATTATGTGGTATCTTCTCTTAAGAAACCAAATTTATTCATTAGTCAAAAGAGGGATTGATATAGGAGAATGAAACTTCTGACCTACTATATGTCCGGTACGAGTTTGTGTTCTCTAAAATCAAAGAATGAATTTTAGAAATGACAGAGTTTAAGAGCAAATTATATTTATTGAGAAAGAAAGCTTCTGTCTGAGGGACAGAAGGGGTCATGAATAGGTTGCCAAAGATTTTGTCTTTTTTAGAGACTTTATAGAATAAAATCATGGGGTAAGATTGGTTCAAGGCGGGCAAAAAGGGAACTGGCTAGGTGGGCATAAGGCGGGACAGAACTATGATAAGCAATGAGATTAACTGCTCAGGTAAAATTGATTAAATCAGAGACAAATGGGGAAGCTAGTCATGTAGTAAGTGGGCACGCTTAACAGCAGTGACTCTTCCTGTAGGGAGTTGTGATGGTGACTCCTGACTTCCTCAGGGTGATAGAGAACTATTTAAAATACCAGTCCTTAGGATATGGGTACATTGATTTTTTTTATCTTAGTTCTGACCCATAGCAGGGGATGTCTGTCTCTTCCACAGTTGCAAAGTATTTTGGGTTTCTGCACTGGCTCCTCTGAAGACATAGCCCTTTCTCACTACCAGTAATATTTCTAACTAACTCAGCTGCTTGTAACAGTATAACTGGGATATTCATTTTGTTTCTTTACATTACTTCATAAAATTGTACCATTCCAGGAAGTCTCAATGTTACCTTTGTGATCTAAGGGGAAATGACATTAAAGCAATTATCAGAATGCCTAACTTCCCAGGTACGCTCAGTAAAAATGAACAAGGGAAGAGAGAATTGGGTGAGGTGGCAACCACTGATTCAGGCAGACCCAGTGACTACTGAGAAAGGTCTCAAGTCCTGAAGTTTTAGATGGAGTGAGCTGGTGGGGTGGATGGCAGAAGTCAGGAGACCACAACTGAATGGCTCTTCTCTGAATCTCAAGGTCCATCTGTCAAAAGTGAAGGACTGGATTTGGGGAACCCTACGATTTTAACATTTAGTTACTAAGCCAGCACACACTCTACAGAGGATATCTCTGGGATCTCCACGAAATCAAGCAACTTCAGTATTTCTTTTTCCTGTTAATACAAAGGAGGGCATCAGTACTGACTCTAATGAGAGAGTTCTCTACCCTCTGTAGTGAAAATGAAATACTTAGAAGCTTTACTATTGCAAAGTAGGAGATGACAAGACATTTAGAACAATTAAAAATGAGAAACCACTAAGCACAAATGAACTGTGGGGCTTGTTTCTGAGACTCTGAAAGAAAGGTGGACAGCCTATGGCAATGTCCTGGGGTAGCAGGACCTCAACAGCCATGCTCACATTGGGGATGGAGGGAGCACATACAGACACAAAATGTTCTCTGCATTTGGGAAGCCAGAACCAAGCATGTATCCGAAGGCACTGTGTTGGCCATGGGTGCCTTAGATTTTAGCTCTTCAGATGACTCTATCTGTGCTTCCCATATGCAGACTCTCTGAATCCCTTCATAATGCCAAGAGTTCCTTAGCTGCCTGTTCTTGCCGCCACCCACTACAATATGAGTTGCCCTTGAGCAAAAATTTGTTTCATTCATGTATAGTACAGTGATTGGCATAAAACAGCCACATAGTCAATGTTTGTGAAATGAATGAATGAATAATATAGGAGAGCTAAACTTTGACTCCAGTCTAAAATATGTTTTCTCAGGGAATTGTGTCTTTTAGAGGAGAATTCTTGGAACACTATTCTTTAATCAATCTGAAGTATCTTTGCTTCTGCAAGAAACTGGCCCATTCCCAAAGGCATCTTGGAATAATCTAAGAATTGCAAAATAAGTTCAGGAAGAAAAAAACGCATGACCCAAAGGTAATTACTACTGGCACCAGGCTGCTCAACTACATTAAAAACATAAAAACATACAGTGATAGTAAATTGTGTGGCTAGTTTTTCTGTATTTCTTGACTTATATAAGAGATACAATTCAGACAGATTAGTGTACTATCACAGAGCAGTGAACAAGTTAAAATTCTATCCAAATTATGTCTAAGTTCAAAGTTGACTCTGTGTTATGCTTAAAATTGCCAGCTTTGTGAGACACTCATTTTACCATGCTCTGGTATAAAAATTAATCAGAACCATACCACACAAACCGGAGGATCACATCCACCTTCATTGTGGTGGTTATGGGAGGACTGTAATCTAAACATGGCTTGCTGGTTCTAAGTTGGATCTTCATGTGGATCTCTACCTACTGAGTCTCAAGTCTGTGGCCAGGCTTCAGCGGACATCCCTCAGTGGATCGTCGACAGTACGGAGGGGGAATGTAGTACTCTTCCCATTTGATGGTGAGGAAGCAGATTCACAAAATATTGTGTGTGGCACTCCAAGATCATAGTATCCTAAAACTGAAAAAAATCTGGTGTTGACCTCTGGCTTCTGTCTCCTTGTCCAATATTATTGACATAAATCCTTCCTTCAGAGCATCCTTGTGATTTTACAGATCAAGCCAGGTAGCAGAGCATCTGCTGTGAACCACAATGTCTTAACTCAGTCCTGACTCTGACATTTGCTGGTTGTATGACCTTGGACAAATTGCTTAATATCTCTGAGGCTCAGTTTCCTCTTCCATGTAATGAAGGAACTAATACCTACCTCACTGAGTTGCTGTGAGAATTAAATGAATCTGTGAATTAATTAACTTATTCTCCGCCTTGTTCCAGAAAGGATTCAAGGTGGCTTACAAGGACATAATGATATAATTTAAGAATAGGTGAAAGAAATAAGACCAAGACAGGCGGAAATAGGAGTTAGTCTATTGAAATGGCTAAGAATAGGTGACCTGTTTTTTCAAAGCTGTCCAGTAGCCAAGCCCAAAATGGAAACTTTGGCAGCTGTATTTGCTATATTTAAGAGGTTATAACAGATCCATGACTGGAAAGGGAGGTTGACTATGTTTAAGAGACAGAGTGTATTTCATATATATATATATATATATATATATATATATATATATATGCCATAGCTTAGTTCACAAACTTAATTTGTTTTACTATTTGGGGGAAAATAGCTACATTTGTGTTTGTCACGGGATATGAAATTTGTGAATTGAAGCACAATTTTGTTGACTGCTTTTTTGTTTGAGAACCAAATTGTTTGCAAACAGAAGCATTTGCAGACCACGGCATTCCTGTATGTATATATGTTGCAGGTTTCAGACGCTACACTAATTGATGAGAATCATTGTTACAAAGGCAGGTGTGGTTCCTGCTCTCACAGAAGCTGGCCATTGTCATGAGGAATACAGGTCAGCAAGGTACACCATTTTCACAAATGCATCTTTATCAAAAAGCAAATAAGCTGTGTACTAACTGAAATTCCACACACTTCAGTGTGAACACAGTGCCTAGACACAGAAGATGCCTATCATTCCCTCATTTATTTGTTTATCAATATCTATTGATCCATGATGTCCATGTCTGTATCTTTCTATAACACTAGAGACATAAAGTATAGAAAGCAGTTAAAAATCCCTGTCCAAATTCTAACTGAGATGATTAACAAGATCCTTGAAAGAAATATATATGTTCAATATTGATAGGAGTTGGAGGGTAGTTAAGAAATAATGACTCAGGGAAACTTCATTGAGAAGTAAATCTGAGTTCAGGCTTGAAGGTAGAGACAGAGTCATAAAGGTTTGTAAGAGATGAAAATTCTTAGTAGAGAAAACAAATGTGAGGTGGAAGGCTTGCCAGAGTTGGTAGTGTCCACTCAGCATCAAGAGGAACTTTTTCAGTTGAAAGTAATAGAAACTGTACTTGAAAGAGTTTTAGTGAGAGAGATTTGCAGCAAGGAGACTTAGGAGGTTCATAGCATCTGAAGATGAGGTTAGGAAGGCAATTAGCTCAGGAGCTCTGCAGTTACATTCTTACAGCCTTGTAGACAAAGGAAGATGCTATATTTTTCTCCACCTGTTCTTGCATAGGAAATACCCAAGCACTGAGTCCCTGTGGTCATAACTGAGATGCAGTATGATTGGCTCAGCCAGAGTCATGAACCCAGCTTTGTGCTCTGTTTAGCAAAATCTGTCATTGAAAAGAGGTAGTTTAAAGGGGGCCTACACCATAAAAACCATAGCTACAAAAGTCTCATTCAAGGTAAATGACTTACCCTAAGAAATATCATTCATAAACTTCAAAAACACAGTCTATATCCTTCTTCTCCATCAGAAATCATTAGTATTTGTTAATTTGTTGCATGAATGGACTCTTGAATGTTTCTTTTTTCTAATTCCCAAAAGTGCTCTGTGGTTTCTCCCAACTATACAGAAGGCATTTTGTGCATTATTCTGTGCATATAATGATCCCTTAATTAAAGATGTTTCATGCCAGTGATGCTGAGTGGTGGACTGTAATTATCTTCCCTTCGTTATCATTATGAATTGCTGTAATATTTCAAACAACTGTAGAGCAGGCCACAAACATCCACATAGTACCCAATAATGCACAAGGTAACCTTAAGCATGGCTATTTTTATAATAACAATTATAATTAGAAAATAATTTAAGAGGAAAATACCAAAATGCATTATATAGAGATATAATATTTAAATATTACATATGCATATGTATAGTGAAGAGATTTCCATGAGATATTTCAGAGGAAATAGACATAGACTTGCAATATTTTTATAATGTGGTCATTTTAGATAATATATGACTCCCTGCCCTCTAAGGATGGGTTATATGAGGGGGCATAGATGTTCTAGCTTCAGTCAATAAGTCTTTGGCAGGAGAAGAGAGGAAATAATGCGATATGCTATATGCATCCCCAGTAAGTTCCTACAGGGACACCTAAGATGCTGAGTCTCCCTCCTTTCTCTCTCTCTCTCTCTCTCTCTCTCTCTCTCTCTCTCTCTCTCTTTCTCTAGTTAGGAGACAACACTTTCCCTTTGTGTCCTTTTCAGTTCTGGAGTAGGAATGATGGTTCCCAAGTGTTTTAGCGCTAGAGCACTATGGTTCCCTGCCCTACATTTACAAATAGTGACATTATCAAGTCCTTCTCCAATCTGAAAGATCATCTATTTCCTGCTAGAGCACTAAAACCTACACCCAGACTAATTTTATTTCATACTACAATACCTCCTGAAGGTATTTATTGTGTTCATCTCAAGTCGAGTATGCCGTGGTTAGATCTGCCATCTTGTTTCCTTGTGATACATCTTTGTAGTGCTCCTTCCTCAGCCTGGAAGGTTCTTGGAGCTTCTGTCTCTGTCTAAATTCCTCATCATTCAAAGCTTTTCTCCAGTAGCACCTCCTACGGGAAACCTTGCCAGATTTAGCTGCCAGTAGTCTGTGACCTATGGACTCCTATGGCTTTTTACTGAACCTTTATCATGACACTTATTTCTACATTGTGTGACTTTTTGTCAGACATGTATCTTCTCTTCCTTAATTAAGTAGGTGCCTACCTTCTAGTTAATTAGAAACCTAGAAGCATGTCTTTAAGATTTGCTTCACAATAAGAGGCCTACAGAATTCCCTGTACATGTGATTTTTTTTTTTTGATTGGAGGAATGGGTACAGTGCTAAATTTCAGTGATATAACCTAGCTGATCTTACAGAAATGTAAATAATATCATACTTATTAATTTAGTTAACATTTCTGGAGAATATTCTATATGACAGCATTTGTGAAAGTGATATAAAAATACCTGCAGATAGCTGTCTTTGTTTTTCTTTTTCTTTTTTTTTTCTTTTTTAGGATTCTATATGACTGAAACCTATTTTCAGTCATATATGATAGTGTGGTAGCACATGCCTGTAATCCTAGCTACTTGCAAGACTGAGGGAGGAGGACCACAGGATCAAGGGCAACCTGGGAAACTTAGCAAGAAGCTAAGAGCATCTGTCTGTCAAGTGAAAGCCTAGGTTCAATATCCAGGTTCAACACACACACACACAGACACACACACACACATACACACACAGCTGCAGATAAACATAATGATTTTATAAGTCCATGAAAATAACTGATTGATTTGAATTTCTAATATCGTATGTATAGAAATACACAGAGTCCTTAGAACAAATCTTTAGTAAACCTTCCACACCAATTTTCACAAGTACTATTGTTAATTCTTAATAGAATTTATAGTAATTTCTATTTAAATATACTCATATAGAACCATGAGGTTCAAACTTTGCTAGTTGCAAGAAAACCATATAAAAGCTTTAAATTACAGACAAACTCTTGTCAGATTAGTTCTCTTCTCTACCCCTGGCCTGTGTGATTGGAATTTTGCTTGAAAGTAATGATTAATTTGAGTTTTACCTCTTTCTGTTTTGCTCCCTTCACTCCATTCTGGCTCTGCTAACTAGGTACTTGTTAAAAGTGGTGCTTGGGAACCACTGTTTTAAAATAGGTTTCAGTCATATAGAATCCTAAAAAAGAAAAAAAAAAGAAAAAGAAAAACAAAGACAAAACAAAACAAAACAAAAAACTTTTCCTGCACTTAACAGGTGAGGAAACCAAGATTCCAAAAATCCTAATCCAATTGGAAAACATTTTGCAGAAATATGGATATTAAGACTGATTTAACATATTCAAAAATGCTAATACTTGGATCATCAAGAAGGAGGAATACAAAGCCCCAGCCCATTGCCCCATCTTGGAAAAAATAATTCCACAATACTACATGAACTGTGTGTGTGTGTGTGTGTGTGTGTCTGTGTGTGTGTGTGTGTGAAATCCAGAAAACAAGAATCCCTAGCTGATCACAAAACAGGCCTCATCAAACCTAGCAGAAAAACTTGTCACTCAGTCACTATAGTCCTTGCGCCTGATTCAGCATGGCACAATTGGGAAAAATATTCCTTCTTCTGGCTTCTCAAAGAGGGAAAGAGAAAATGACACATATTCCCATTATGCAGGCATTTTGAGAACTGACCAAGAAATTGGTTTTATTTGCCTCAGTCTGAGCACTGACAAGGAGGGACAACAGTTTGTCAGGGGGCTGGTGAGAACAAAAGAGGAGGTTTTGACTAGCACACATCAATTTGTCATAGCCCCTTGCCCCTGGTTCAGGTTGGAGCAGGTGGGACAAAGTCCCAATCTTTGGCTTCTTCCTGGAGAAGAAAAGTATGCATCTAATGCTTGGTCTTTGCAGATGGATGCCTGAGGGAGAGGTCTGGTTTTGGTAAGTGTATACTACAAACCTGATGGCCACTAAATTTAAGAGAACTCCAATATTGCAGATAGACACCAGAGTAGGGATGAAATTAGAAACTCATAAAGGGAGATCATCAATCCCTCTAATAAAGAATTTATGCACATAGTTCCAGAGAAGCTATATATCTAGAAAAGTTTTAAGAGGCCCACAGAATTCCTATCCTGCCTGCTAGTAAAAGTCTTTCTCTTTGCTAAGCCAATGTATCTCTAGATTGGAAAGGGATGACCATTTTTTAAATGTATGAATCAAATCTATAGTTACAAGTCACCTAAGAAACAGAGAAATATTATACAGTCAAAGGAGCAAAATGAATCTCCTATAAATGACTTTGAAGAAATACAGATACCAGGTATATGTATGATTGAAAACTATGGTGAAATTTCAATTTTTTTTAAATTATAGTGAAAGACACTGCCAAGATAGAATAAGTGTGTTAAAAGCAAGGGGGAGTATTTTGAGAGGGTCTAATGGTAAAGCGTCTTTTACCATAATATATTTCTAAAATTTAAGCATTCTCTATATATTTTATTATACATCATCGATCAGCCATTTATGGCTGCATAATAAGAAAAGATAAATTTGTGACACCAATAACTTAAAATATGTGTGAGAGGAGACAAAACGTTAGAGTTTAAGTGTGCAATTAAAGTTGAGATGCTACTGCCTAAAATAGATTGTGATAACTATAAGAGTTTTTAATGTAAATCTCAAATATCTAAAAACATCTAAAGAAGATACATGAGAGAAAATGAGGGAGGAAACGAAAGCATGGTACTACTAAAGAAGAGAGAGACAGAGACAGAGGGAGAGAAGCAGAGAGGGAAGAAAGGGAGGGGGAGAGAGAGAAGAACTAATGAAGGGAGGAAGAAATAGAAAAGGAAAGACAGCAAGAGGAAAAAGGAGCGAAAACAAGACAGCAAGAGGAAAAAAGATACAAAATCAAACATATGATAAGCAGCAAAAAATTTCGGGAATTGTGCCTGCTCAGCAAGTGCTCTAGGACTGAGATATGTCTCCAGGCTTACCAAAAAGAAAAAATAAAAGATAAATAAATAAATAAAACAAAAGGAGAAAGTCCTTCTCTATAAGTAATTACTTTAAAATTTAATTGATAGTATTCTACATTGAAAAAATATAAGCGAATGAATACAGTTTTAAAAAGCAGTATCAGCTTGTGTGCTCCCCAGGAGAGACGCGCTTTCATTTGTAGGACACAGAGAGGCTGGAACTGGAGGAACGGAGAAAGGTAATGGTCACTTGAGCACATTCTTAGCAAAAGAGCAGAGGCAGCCACACTGTTCTGCGATAATCAACTTTTAGTCAACAAATGTCCAAAGAGACAAATTTTTAAAGAAAAAACAGGGTCTCTTGGGCAGAAAGTTGAAACAATAAAGTTATGTATACCAAATACTGGAACACTGAATTATATGAAGCAAACTTTGACAGCACTGAACAGAAAAAAGGTGACACCATGGTAATAGTGACTTTCATGAATGCCCAGGTGGAAGGTCTGCAAAGAAACAGGAATGAACAACCAGAGCCCCACCACCACCACCACATAGGCCTGAAAGACACACAGAGAACACGCTCCTCAAAGACAGCAGGACACTTTCATCTCATGCATGCACAGGACCTTCTCCAGGGTGAATCAAAAAACAAGTTTGAATAAAGGCTTTTAGAAGATTTAAATCATAACAAATATCTTCTCTGACCATAATGAAAGGATCCATAATTCACAAAGAAGTGATAATCAGAAAATATATGCTTCAATAACCAAAGAAACAAAGAAAAAAGAAATTAGGAAACATCTTTGGACAAATGAAATGAAAACACACTATGCCAAAACTTACAGGATGCAGCAAAAGCAGGACTATGAGAGAAGTTTGTAGTGATCATTTCCACATTAAAGCAAAGCAAAATTTCAACTAAGCTACATAGTTTTATTCTTCAAGTAACTAGGAAAAGAACAAACTCAAACTAAAGTTTATGTACGAAGGAAAATAACAATTGGAGCAGAAATAACCTACTAAGGACCATATATGAAAAGTACAGCCAACAGCACAGCCATAGTTCAGTCAGAAATTCAAAGCCATCCCTCTAAAATCTGAAACAAGGCAACACACCCATATTTAATATTTCTATTCAGATTAAATCTTGAATACCTAGTGAGAGCAATTAGATAAATATGATTAATGAAAGGTATCCAAAATCAGAGAGGAAGCAAAATTATCTCTTTTTTCAAATAACATAATCATTTTATGTAGAAAACCTTAAGCTTCCCCAGAAACAGTGAGAAATAATACACAAATTCAGCAATTTCACAACATAAAATCAACATACAAAAATCAACATACAAAAAACAAATACATACAATTATATATAACAATGAATAGTCCAGAAAAGAAATTAACAAAAAAGGCCATGTTTGATGGTAAGAGAAATAATAAAATACTTATGAATAAAGGTAACTAAGGAGGTGAATGGACATACTCTCTTTAAACTATGAACCATTGACAAAAAAATTTAAGAAGACACAAATTGAAAGACATTCTTTAGGTCATAGAATCA
Organism: Hydrochoerus hydrochaeris; assembly: GCA_004027455.1. Lineage (NCBI taxonomy): Eukaryota > Metazoa > Chordata > Mammalia > Rodentia > Hydrochaeridae > Hydrochoerus > Hydrochoerus hydrochaeris. The sequence continues at coordinate 10,713 of PVLA01013044.1, read as the reverse complement.
AAGACTTGCTATTGCTAATATGTCTGTATATCCAATGTGATCTACAGATTCATTGCAAACCATCAATATCACAGTGGCAATTTCTGTAAAATTAGAAAATGCAAACTTAAAACTTATATAAAACAACAATGAACCTCCAATAGTAAAAATGCTTGTCTAAGAACAACAAACTATACACTTCACACTTTTGAGTTTAAAACAGATTATAAAGTTACAGTAATCAAAACACTATGGTACTGATAGAAAGATTGACATGTAGATCAATGGAACAGAGTATGATCCAGAAATAAACTCTTGTGTACATGGTCAAATGATTTTCAACAAGATACCAATAAGAAATGGAGCAAGGGTAATTTATTCTACAAACAGTGATAGAAAAACTAGATATCCAATCTAAAGAATTAAAACAAAATCTAAACAATGGGTCAAAATGTTTCCAAACTATATATATGAAACAAGATTACTTCTGAAAAAAATATATACATATAAGAACATTTTTGAAAATATATATGGTGAGCCAGAGATTTAGCTCAGTGGCACAGCACCTGTCTGGCAAGTGTGAGGGCCAAAGTTTGATTCCCAGTGCAAATAAAACTTCCATACATTAGCAAACAAGTCTAATAACATGATTTAAAACATGGCTTAAGGACTTGAATAGACATTTCTCCAAAGAATAGATACAAATGGTCCACAGGTACATAAAAATATGCCCAATTACCCTAATTATCAGAAAAATGTAAATCAAAATCACAATGAGATATCACTTCACACCTGTTATGGGGTATCTATTTTCACCAAAGATAAAAAAGCAAAAAACAAAAGACAAAAGTCAAACAAAAAAAGCCTCATATACTGATAAATAAGAATGCAAGTTGGCATAACTACTATGAGAAGTAGTGTGGAGGCTCCTTGAAAAATTAAAAATCAAACTACTATTTTTTCCAAAAATCCTAATATTAATGAAAAAAATTGACACTAGAATCACAAAGTGATTTTAGCACCCCACATTCACTACAGTAATATTTACGGTAAATAATATGTTGAAAATACCCAAAAGTCTTTCAGCAGATAAGTAAGAAAAGACACATAATAAATATATTCAAAGTATCATTTAGTTTGAAAACAAAAGAAATGCTGCACAATGTGTGGCAATATGAATAAATCTTGGCAATGTCCACAGTGGTCACAGAAGGAAAAATATCATGTGATTCCACTTATATGATTATCTAAAATAGTCCTACTTAGAATTAGAGCATAGAATATGTTTTCCAAATCCTGAGGAGAGAGAAAATGAAAAAATGTTCAAAAACTATACAGTTTCAGTCATTGTTTTAGTCAGGATTTGCAAGGAGAACAAGATAGTACAAGATACATAATTTATGGTAAAAGTTATAATGGTTACTGAACACGAGAAGTACAGGAAATCTTCCACACATTGAAGACCTAGAGAATCCAGGCCAAGGGCAATATCCTGCATGAGTCCAGCTGAAGACCTAGAGCCCGTGACAGTGCCCCCCACAGATCCAGCTGGAGGCCTAGAGCCCATGGCAATGACTCATGCAAATCTGTTTCACGGATTTGCACTCAGAAGGCCCAAAGGTCAGTGAGAGCTAGAAAGTCTGTGCCAAGGGGAAGAAGAATCTATGCCAACACACTGAAGGTTCTGCAATGGAACCAGGACACAACACTCAAAATTAGAACCAGGGCTCCCCTGAAAAGTGCCACAGCCATCCTCAGCAACAGTGAGGTCCCGAGCTCCTCCAGCAATGAAAACAGCTGAGTTTACATCAGGAAACCAGCATGACAAGCTTCTCCAGGTGATTGAACAGCACACCATCTTCCCCTCCAGAGCCAGGAAGCCATGCTCAAAATAAGGACCAGAGCTCCCCCAAAGTGAGCCACAGCTGTTCTCAGTGACAACAAGGTCCTGAGCTCCTCTGAGGATGAGAACAGCCAAGTTCATATCAGGAAAGTGGCTCGACAAGCTCCTCCAGGAGAACCAACAGTTCCATGGTAACAGAAGAACCAACCACACTCACAGAACCGACACCACCACCCCCTCCTCTCCAGTTCTCCTTTTTATGCTGGCAAAAATCTGCAGGTGGGCTGTATACACTTAGCACCGCGCTGATTCAGTTCAGCTTGAGTTGAAGTTGACCGTTAGTGTTCAATCCACCACAGTCATGTTGAATTTCAAAAGTTCTGGAGATTACCATACCACAATGCACACATATTTGAGACTACTATACTATGCACTAAAACCTTAAAGAGGTAAAATTGTGGCCCTTGTTTTAAAATCAAGATATGCGATATAGTAACCACTGTTTATTTTTGATAAAATTTCATTATTTTTTATACAAATAATCTTGCTTTTATATCTTATTTGCTTCTGCTTACATTAAAGTGAAAAGATTTTTAAAAATTTGAGATGGTAGAAGATGTGTTCCACATGAGATTTAGCTTTCAACAATAAAAAGATTTATTTCTATTAGTAATAGAGAAATATCAGTTAGCACCATATGAAGATACTCATTTTTACTATTAAATTGCAAAACTGACAAATATGATATATACCAAGGATTGGAATATATAGGAATCAGAAAAGCTCATATATGGCTTTGGGACTCTTATATGACTATCCAACAATACACTGGTCTAACCATTTGTAAAAGAACTTAGGAACACTATGTAAAGAATATTTTTATTCTCTAAAAGTCAGCAATTCTAATTCTACCAGTAGCTATATTTTCTTGTATATATGTGTGCACACATGTGTGTGCTTATAGTGATATTGTTAACAAGAACAACAAAGTAGGACCAACCTAAATGTCTATCAAGAAGAGAGCAAGTTGTGTAATAAATTGTGCTATATCACACAGCAGAACATCACACACAAGAAGGCAAGATATTTATAGCTATGCCACAAAATGATCTCCCTCACGACAGGATGAAGGTAAAAGCAAACTACTGAATATTTATTGCTATATTCTTATAAAGTTTTAAAAAGCTTAAAACTGAAGCAAACAACAAGTTCTTACACATCTGACAAAAACTATTTTTAAGAAATAGAATTAAAAAAAATTTCAGAAAAATGTTTGCCCCTAAGAGTTGAGTTATGGGAGGGGGGTTCAGTCCTTTGAATGGGGGGAAAAGTACACATAGAACAGTTCCTATTTCTTAAACAGAGTTTGGGTATGTATTTATTACTTTGTCACATACAACTGTCAGTTTTTCTTTTGAATATCAAATGCATTATTTCGAGAGGGAAACAGGGAGACAGACAGACAGACAGAGACAGAGACAGAGACAGAGAATGACTGTAGTATTCCAAACAAAAGTGATAGGGCAAGGAGTTGGCAGGGTCTTTTAACCATGGGAAAAACTATGGGTTGTATTCTAACTTTTAAAATGTGAGGTGTTTTTGAAGATGTTGAAGAAAAAATTACTCAACATACATTTTCAGAAGATTAATGCTGAACTCTAAATGGATGACAGGCAGAACTATAGGCCCAATTTGGGAGACTCCTGAAAATTTTTAAGGTAGACACAATGACTGTAGGCACTTACCAATAAAAAAAAGAATATATGACAGATAGGAAATTGACTCAAGAAGTCAAGAAGAGGCTGTTTATTTTTACTCTAGGTTTCTCATATAAGAGAAACAATGCAGTATTAAACTTATATATCTGATTTATTTTATTTAACATGATGGTCCAAATGTGCATCCATTTTCTTATAAATGACTTCAGGTTGTCCTTCTTTATGACAGAGAAGTATCCATGATGTATAAATACCACATTTTCATTATCCATTCATCGTCAATGGATGTGTGGGGTGCTTCCAATAGGAATGTGAACAGTATATACTACAAACATGTACTAATAAGCTACAATTTAAAAAATAAAAATTTTGCTCTACTTAGAAAAAGAAGAGGTAAATTACTCAGATAAAAAAGCATCAATAATTTGGATTTTTAGTTATTTTCATATGTATGAGAAATATCTATGAATAAGAAGTTGAATCAAATAAGGCATTCAAGTATATGAATTACAATCCTCTGTTAGGATTGAGGTTAAAGCCTGAAAGTCATTAGTCATGGAGTAAAGCAAGTAAATAAATAAAAGGTAGAATGGTAGCATCAGATTTTTCACAGGAACTGCTCATTTAGTCTGTGTCTGTTCAGTCTCTATGAATCTATTGAGAGATAGAGGAGAAAAAATACTAAATTTATATTCAGAAAATTGAATTTCAGTGCCCATTACCAACCTCTCATTTATTGTACAATTCAAATTTATCAAATAACTTCATTTTTTTCTGTCTTAGATTTTTTACTGTAAAGTGGGGGGAGATTTTGAACTAATATATTATAGATTTCTTGTTTTACACAGATATTTTATGTTAATTATTTCTCAATTTCTACAGCCATCTACAACAGAAAGAATTGTTTTTACCTTTATTCTATGGACTGAAAAAATGAAACTACATAATTAGATTTGTTCTAAGAATCAGATCTATATTCTTACATTCTATAAACTTTTCATAAATGTTTCTCAAAGTGCAGTCAGCATTCCATCAGTATGAACACCACCTTGAAATCTGTTACAAATAAAATTCTTTGCCTTCACACAGACCTCCACAGAATATCTGGAGCTGGAGTTTAAGAGGGTATGTTTTGGCCACCATACTTGTGAGGTTGAGGCTTATGAAGTTTCAGTCGTGTTGGGACAAACGAATGAGAAAACAGTGCAAGGGCGATTACACCAAAAAAGTCAAGTGGCACCAGAATTGATGAGGGGCAGAACAAACAGCAAAATCACAAGGTGACCACCTGAATAACTAGCTACTAAAAATACCAGTGATTTGGCAATAGTAATCACTTTGTTTTCCCTAATGATTCCTGACTTTTTCCATATAAACAGTGATTGTGAAATTGAATTCCCATAGTTATGATCTAGAAAGCAGCAGTGAAAAGCTTCTTCACTGTGTGTGGGAGAAGGAGGGGTTATACCTATGTAGTATAAGTTAATCTCTCTGTTATGGGGTCTCATTGTGGGGGGCTGCTGTGTTCCCTCAGAGTCCCCTTCCAAGGAGACCATGAAATGAAGGCTGATTCTTCTAGTTACATTTCACTTGAGTTCTTTGCCCATGATAAGCTCACAAAAAATACTGAATGGATGAATGAACACACACTAAACACAGACCCAGAGGTAAAGAGTTTAAATTCCTCCGGTTTAGCTATGCTTCTCCAATACCATCCCTTCTCCATCCTTCACACCATTTTGCACTCCATCACCCTGACTGTCTATCAAGGTCATCAGCTGCCTACCCGGGTCTTTCTCACATTCGTCAAAGATGCCTGGTGCTTGATTCATCTTCTCACTCTAAAGTTTTATTATCTTATAGAATTGTCTAGAAGGAAGACGCATGCATCTTATTTCATCTCCCTCCCCTTGTGAATTTCAAGTTTTGATCTGCTCAACTTCAGTCACATCTTAATTGATGAACCTCTACACCGATTGTCACTGGGATGCATCTTCTCTTTTAACCAAGTCCAGATATTGCACTGTCTTTCTCACAGCCTTCAGTTCTTCCACTGAATAATTCCAGCTATTTTAACTTCATTGACATCTTCGACATACCAGTGGTTCATAATCAATCAACCCCACTGACTGTGCGCATTCCTTGTAATGTCTGTACATTCCTCTGATGTGTCACTTTAGAGTCTTGAGAGGAAAGCGACAAGATTTAATGTTATTTTAAGATGATGCATTTGGTGGTGAGTAGGAACATTCTGAATGGACTAGAATATAAATTCGGGGCTTAGGCAAACACTGGCTGGAATGCACAGGCAAAAATCTGGGTTGACGGACTCTGTCTAAGCCTTGAAGAGACAGTAAAACAGGGAAAGTAAAAAGGATGCCTCAGTAAATTGGCATGAAGAGAATCAACTACTGGTTCTCTGAGGGCAACAAACTTACTGTTTTGTTTTTCATGATATGTACATTTTCTAGAACATGTTTTATGTTATATGAACTCCTAAATACATGGTAAAGATTGAATGGAAATTGTATAAGGTTTCATGAAGATAAAATTCCAGGAAAGCAGTGAAGACGCTAAGGCTTCATAGGTACTAGCTTTATAGCTCACATAGCAGAACCCTCCCCCCTCTCCACTCTCCAGCTGCACCCAAGGTCTATTGGTTCAGGAGAAGTGATAGAGCCAACTTAGATTCAAAGGAAGAGCACTACACAGGAGAGAAGTACCGGGAGGCATGGTTCACCCAGTAGCTGGGTATGCTTAAAATCTAACTCCAAAGTCAAATAAAAACCTTGAGCAAAATCTATTTGGCTCAGTGCTGGGGTGTTTATATGTGGAAAGAATCTCAGCCTGAAGGCACTTTCAATCTGCAATTCTTTTCTAAACATTTCAAGATAATATAAAATATAGTCAGCCCAGTCATTGTCTTATCACTGAGATAAAACATTTTGTTTTAATGTTTTCTAAGTCCTCTGTCTCTAATACTGCTTAGACAGTCTTTTGTTTTGTTTTGTGAAAAATATCTTCCCTCTGTCCTAAAATTCATCCTGTCCTGTCACTTTATTTCAGAGTGTGTGCTACCAGACAAGGGTTGGCTCCTTAGTGCTCTGCTGCCTGCAGCACTCTGGAGTGGTTCTTACTGAAAGAAATACCTACTTCCCAGGGTGATTTGAAATTCATTAAAGTGAAGATGGCATTGTTATTGTTGAGTTGAAAAAGATAATTATTTTTATTTTTATTTAGTTTTTAGTGTAGAATATCTGCTGAAACAATGGATAGATTAAATATGTAATAATCAGCAATGTGATAAAATCAGACTACATTAAATATTTTTTGCCAAATATTCTTGAGACTCAGATTCAGTACTGTGCTGTGCTTCTGGCCTGTGCTTTTCAGAGGGATCTGTTCTCTCTAATCAAGCCTGGAGTGGGTGGAATAAAGGATCTCCAACCCATTGTGGTGTGACAAGCAAGTCATAAAATACCTGATAATTGGCGTGGAATTAAATAGAGCATTAGGGCAGGAGATCAAGAAATTTAGTCTCACTATTGATCAATTGTGTAATCGGGAGTTTTAAATTCCTAAGCAAATGTTCCTCAGACTTTCACCTGCTTATGAATCAGCTACTTACTGGGAATCATGTGTAGATACATATTAAGCAGCTCTGAGCCAGGCCTGGGACTTTGCATTGCTAAACAGCACCACCTGATGTTGGCTCATGGATATGCTTATCAGATGGACCCAAATCTTCATCTCCTTGGGAATGGGATAGCAAGATGTACTTATTTTAGAAATTTAAAAACCTTTATCATTGTCCATTTTCCATTGGATCACTGGCTGGCTGGCTGGCTGGCAGGCTGGATGAGAAAGCCCAGAGAAGAAATCAGCCAAGTTCTTCCACTGAACTTGGAGATAAAAGAGAGGTCATGAGATGAAAAACAAAACAAGACAGTGAAAATAAGAAAGAATTCTGCAAGTCAGTGACTAAGTGAAATGACACTTTGAAGGACTGTTTGTACCACAGGGTACAGTTTAGATGAGAACAGGAAGGTTGAGAGGTGATGCATATAACCCTGAGGTAATACACTAGGGTGAATCCTTTCATTGTTAGCTAATTTAGTCACTTTATTTACATGGTAGTACTTATAGCTTCTCCAGTGGACCTATCTTGTGGAACAAGGTCAATCTCATTAGTAGTAGTGACTTAAGTAAAGGTAATGTTATTTAAATCATTCCATGAGGAAACTTGTTGAAAAGAAATATATTCACACACAGCTGTAAAAAGACAAAAAGAAGAAATACACTAATATTGGGCTATGAGTATTTGCAGAGGGAAGAAGCCGAGGCTGTTGCCCATTGGAATAAGCTGTTGAGTGCATACTGCCTGAGCAAGAGCATAGAATGAGGGTGTGTCCCTTCTCCATTTCTATGCAGAGAAGGGACTCAGTGGAACAAAACTAGGTGGTAGTAAAAATGCCAATAGTAAACATTTATAGAGCCAAGCAAGCTTTGAGCACTTTCCACACATTCATACAGGTTTCGTAGCACCCCTGCTTTATATCTCAATAAATCAAAACCTTATAGATTACGTAATCTGCCTAAAGTTACATAGCCAGTAAGAATTTGCATAAAAGTAATTGGCTTTGCCCATGTTTGGCAAACACAGTTAACAGGAGGGAGGAATAGAGATGATGTTTGTATCTTCTAAATGAGACAAAGTATCCCAGGAATGGCAATCACAGAATTAAAACCAGGACTTCTAGCCTTCCCCTACTGTCAGCCTATCTTGGATCAAACTATATAATTTTACTTTCCTCAATTCCCTCACTTTTAAACTTGGGAGAAAAAAATCTAAAAAACAAACTGTAATTAGGATCTTTCTCTTTTAAATTCAGAACAAAACTGCAAAAGCAGCTGGAAGGACCTTTCTGAAATGAAAAGGAAACTATTTTGGATTACAAAAAGTACGCTAATTAAAAATGATTGAAATGTTATTTTGTTAGTTACTCATGTTACCTTGCTACAGTTTCATTCATTTCTTGTTGACTAATGAGCTCCTCGAAATAAAGGGATGGATTTAAACTGAATTTTAATTTTCATTAGGATTTCCTATGTGTTTACATTTCATTTTAGTTGTTAAGCAATCCCTAAAGTTTACTATGTTCTATTTTATTTGAAACTAAAAAGACAAAAGGAAGAAAAGAATTTGTAATCTGCCTGAGACCCAGAGCTTTGTTTGCTAGTGCTTGATGACTGTTTAAATTAATGGAATTTTTCTTCCCTTAGCGATACACACATTATTATCAAAGAGACAAAATCATTCTTTGCCAAGTGTGATCACTGATAGATGGTAAGAGAAGTTCTCAGAACTAATATCTTCCTTTAAAAAAAATTTGAAATTTAAAAACAGGGCTAGAGTTCAATGTTGTCCCCTGTTGGATGTGAACTTGACTGTGACACTGGGCCTCTTTAGCCTCCATCAGGTTTGCAACACGCACACTGGCTCTGTTTCCACAGAAGTACAATAAGCTTAAAAGGCATATGACACCACAGGACTTTGTAGTCTAGCCAAACTTGGGAACCTCTATGCTGTAGGAAAATGTGCCTTGGGAATTCACAAATTATAAAGGAAGGGTCTACCTCCAGGTTTCCAGCCCTGCAAATGAGAGAGAGAGAAAAAACAGTATCCTTGGAAAACAGAGGGTGTCTAAAACTGTTTCACTAACTTCCTTTAAAAATTGTTTTTCTCAATCATTCTTGGTTGGAGAATTACAAATGAATTTTGGCTTACTTAATTCATTAATTTTTTATTTCACTGACATTTATGTTTTATTTTTTCTTGTGTCTACATATTTGAAGCCTCCGTTGGCTGCCTGAGGGGCTCAGCAAGGTCCTTAGCTCTGCCTAGGACAAACCCGTAACACGCCCCACTCCGTGTGATGTCTGGCACTTTCCTGGCTTAGCTGTCAGCCCACCGCAGCGACCCTGCAGGCTTACACATCCCTGCCTGCCTGGAGCACGCACGGCCTAACACTTCTTGACATTTCCACAAGATGATCTTCCCACTTCTCTGGTGAACACTGAACACTACTTGTTCCCTGTACTCTGCCACTCAAATACCATCCACAGCAGCAGCTGCAAATCTGGGCTTTGCATCCTGCAGGGGCTCTGGTTTGGGCTCTGCTTTGTAGTGCTGCAGTACAGGAAGTTCCCGTGTGCAGAAAGCTGGGGCAGACTTACGGCTCCGGAAGGTTTGGTGACTGTATCTCAAAGACCACTGTCCTGGACTGCTTGTTGTCCAGGGTCTCAAAGAAGTCTCCCCATATGTCTGTAAGATTTTATGGGATTTCAAAACTCTGCTGCAATTTTTATTTCCTCTTTCAATGAGAAGGCAAGTTCAGGACCAACTAGGTAGTCATGTCTAGAAGCAAGACCACTGTGCTTTTACGAACTGAGGGACTTAGGGTCTAGGTGTAGTTCTGTTGTAGTGTATATTCTCAAACCTTAATTTGTTTATTTACCTAAGTAGTATTGGCATCTTCATTTAATTTACTCACATGATCTTGATGAAAGCCCATTTAGATAGTTATGAAAGTATTTTGCAATTTACACATTTTTATATAAAAATCATGTAACCTTAAATATGAATTTTTTTTGTTAAGCACAGATGTTTAAAGGACTAGTCATTGCACATGATGAAATGAATATCTCGGCACCTAAGTAAAGGTGGAGGCAGAGGAATTGCATTTATAATTGATGGCTATGTGCCATGTTCTCTGATTGTGGTTTTATGTACTGGAGCAACTCTATACTACACATATTAATTGTATTCTCATTTTACAGATAAAGAAATAGAGACTAAAAGAGGTTTAAACAAATGATAGAGGCAAACACCAATCTATTAGCACAAAAGCCTATGCTGTGCACATATCTCCCAAAGATTTTTTTTTCTTTGAAGGTCTTCGTGTATACATCAAATCCAGGTTTCTGAACCTGTGAGTGTTAGCAACTGCCACATTAAACACTGTGTCTCATGATGTCCTCTTCATTTCCTAGCACTAGACCATTATTTTTGTGTTTTCCTAATTGTTTTGAATTTACTTGTTAGACATTCATTGTATAAATGATTTTTAAGATAGGAAAATAAACACATCCCAGTACAGTCACTTGTTTTTG
>PVLA01013043.1:0-39628 GCA_004027455.1 Hydrochoerus hydrochaeris | reverse complement strand
CTCTCTCTCTGTCTGTCTCTTCCTCCCTCCCTCTCTCCTTCTCTCTCCCCCTACCCCACTTTTCTCCCTCACTGTACTATCAGCCCAGCAGACCCCAGACCTCGGAGGAAAGCAGGGAGGCAAAGCAGCGGTCATTATTTACCCACGTCCATTTATTCCCAGGTCCGTCGTCCTCGGTGGCTACCTTGCTCCAGTTTGCTTTTGTATTTGCACTGCCGCCTACTTCCTTATGCTGTGACTTTAAACGAATGACATTCTGGGAACACTTGCCTCTCTCTTCTCCTGTCTGAGGCTCAGTGAGCCCAGCTGGTGATAGATTTTATCTCCTTGCTTGCTCGTGTGTGTGTCCTCAGCTTGGGAGGTAGAAATGATTCCAAGTCAATGGCCAGTGCTGAAAGGAAGCTTGGTCAGGCCCAGGGCAGTGCAAAGGGCTTAGTATCTACTCCTGGCACCCACCTCTGAGGTGAGTCCTACTGTTACCATCTATTCTTGGGGGAGGGTGCACAGGGACAGTGAGAGATTTGCCCAAGGTCACAGAGTTTAAGAAATGGAGCAGGGATTTGAACTTAAACATTCTGATTCCTTGCTCACCATGGTGGACTCCAGCCTTCCAATTACTTAGGGAATAAAAGAATTTATACTGGTATTCTGACAGCTTTTAAAATATTAGCTCCTCCCCAACACAAAAGTTACCCAGTCCTTGGGAAGCTGAGGCAGGAGGATCACTGCAAATTTAAGGCCAGCCTGAATTATATAGAGAGAACTTGTCTCAAAACAAACAAACAAACAAACAAACAAACAAATAAAATGAGTTAAAGAAGCAGCACTCTGTGGATCAACTTTGTTTGCAGAAAGTTCCATCAGAGAGAGATCTACTCTGGAGTGCTCAGATCTACTCCTTTCTGCCTTGACCTTTTGCACTCACTGGTTTCCTCAATTCGAAATGCCGTTTGCAGCCTTTCCCCTTTGTTCTTTCCTGCCCCTGGGTCTGCATTGTGTAACTCAGAAGCTGCCAGCCCCACTAGACTACAGAGTACTGGAAATGGGGGCCCTGTCTGAATTAAAATGCACAGGCTGGGTGTGATGGTGCATACTTATAATCCAGCACTTGGGAGACTGAGGCAGAAGAATTGCAAGTGCAAATCTGGGTTGGGCAGTTTAGTAAGACTCTGTCTCAAAGAATTAAAAGAGCTGGAGGTACAATTCCATGATGGAGCACTTGCCTGGAATATACAAAGCTCTGGGTCAGTCGCTAGTAATGAAAAGAATAGCTAATTAAATAAAATATGTCGCCAACGTAATTTCTACCAGTTTCTTCTTGCTTTATAAATGTGGCTGCTAGAATTGGGGGAGGGTAGAGGTATTGGAGATTAAACCTGGGGCCTTTGCAATGAGCTACATCTCCAGGCTTTTCTATTTTTTATTTTGAGACAGGGTCTTGCTAAATTGCTAAATTTCCCAGGCTGGTCTCAAACTTACATTCTTTCTGCCTCAGCCTCCTAGATTATTGGTTTTATAGGCAAGTGTCACCATGACCAGCTTAGAAAATTGTGTTTTGTTGTGCTTTTGCTTTTGATTTTTTGAGACAGCATCTCACTGCAGTAGAACACCCCCCCCTCACCGTGCGCCTGCCAGAATACTTCAGTTTCTGTTAGTTGTCCAGGTAGCAGCTCCTAGTACTTCTGTTTCGTCGAAATGACTGGTCATGCCAGGTGTGGGGGCTCACACCTGTAATCCCAACACTTGGGAGGCTGAGGAAGGAGGATTGTTGTCAATCTGAGGCCAGCCTGGGCTACAAAGTGTGCTCAAAGCTAGCCTGAACAGTATAGTGAGACCCTGTCTCAAAAAGAAAAAAAAAAAAAAGAAAAAAAGGAAAAAAGAAAAGAAATGGCCAGTAACTATGATGTATATTGTAAGAACCAATCAATAACTGCCAAATACTCTGCTTCTGTACTTCCTGCATGCTTATCCCATATAAACCCAAATTATCAAGGACCAGGGCCTGACATTTTTTTCTTGGTGTCAGTACCTATTGACATAAATAAATCTGCCTCCAAATCCTGGGTGATGGTTCAGTGGTTCTGTTTGCAGCAGCATCACTATATATTTCAGGTTGGACTTGAACTTACTGTGTAGCCCAGGCTGACTTTGAATTTACAATGATTCTCCTGCCTCAGCCTCCTGAGTGCTCTGAGTGCTCATTGCTCCCAAGGCATGCTCCACCATGGTTGGCTTAGTTTAGAAAGATTTTAAATTAAATATACAGGTTTATAGAAAAGCAAAATTAAGGGCCAGGATTTAGCTCTATGGCATAAACTCCTGCCTTGCAAGTGTGAAGTTGTGAGTTTGATCTCCAGTATCAAAAAAGAAAAGAAAGAAAGAAAGAAAGAAAGAAAGAAAGAAAGAAAGAAAGAAAGAAAAGCAAAATTAACACCAGATGTGGTGACACATGCCTATAATTCCAGCATTCTGGAGGCTGAGGCAGAAAGATCGCTGGAGCACAAGATGGGGTGAGGTTTTTTGTTATACTTTTGCAGTACTAGGGATTGAGCCCAGGGACTTTGCAGAGAGTTACATTTCCAGCATTTTCCCCCCCTAGATCCCAGCACTATTTATCTATTTATTTATATTTTCAGCAAAGTCTTGCTAAATTGCCCAGGCTAGGAGGGAATTTGTGATCCTCCCGCCTCAACCTCCCAGCATGCTGAGATTACAGGAGTATACCACGGCTGTCCAAATCCAAGAATTTGAGGTCAAAAGCCAGGCGTGGTGGCCTGTAATTCTAGCACTCCAGAGACTGAGGCAGGAGAATCACTATGAGTCCAAGGCCAGCCTGGGGAGGGAGAGAAGGAGGAGGAGGAAGAGGAGGAAGGCCATTGACTGAGCAAAATGGGTCATCTCAGTTCTACTTCCGATGCAGTCTCCTTTGCATTTTTTGTACCCATTGCAATCTGCTGTTGTATTGGCTTCTGTTTTATTGGGACATACTGCTTTCTTCACACATAAGCTTTAAGAGGGCAAGGATATGTTGGGCTTCATTCTGTGCTGCACTGCCAGACACACATGAAGCACCTAGTGGATGTTTGTTGAATGGATCAATATTTGTTACAAGCAAATTACTTCCAGCAGAGCCAGCCTACAGGAAATGAGTGAGGTGGATAATTTGTTTGCCAGAAGGTCAAAGCATTCCTTTCCTAGATGACTTTTGAGCATGGTGGATACAGAACCAGAAGAGGCTCTTAGAGATTGGTTTCCAGGGAAAACTGATTCTACCTTGTGTTTTTAGGGTCTTTCCCCACCCTTAGACACCTTGTGGGGTGCTTCCTGGTATTTTGCTAATCCACTAGGACCCGAGTACTGCCGCCAGTTCATCTTTGTAAGCACTGCTTAGCATCTCTTCAAAAAACTTGCAGAGCTATCATGGGTGTGACCAAATCCAAAGCCTCTCAATTGTCACAAAGGCCCCCTGAAAAGCACTAGCCATCTTGGCACACAGGGGACAAGGGGTGGCATCCCAGAGACCTGGACATGAGTCCTGTCTCCCTCTCTTGCTATGTAGCCCTGGCAAGTTCCTTCACTGTCTGACCTCTAGTCCCTTGTCTGTAGTTCGGGGATATAAGTTGAGTATTTCTAACCTGAAATCCTGAAATCCAGAGTATTTCAAAATCTAAAACTTGTTGAGCACAGACATCACATCACAAGTGGAAAATTCCATACAGATAAAACATAGGTGTATTTCTACATAGCTAGAAATGTTATAGGAAGCCAGGCAGGGCCAGGCCCTCAAAGGAGTCAGAGCAGAGGATGAGAACATGTTACCGCTGTGACTGGAGGCACATTCATTGAAGGTCAGGCCTCAAGACAAAGATGGCATGGTGGCGCATGCCTGTAATCCCAGCACTCAAGAGGCTGAGGCAGGAGGACTGTTGCAAGTTTGAGACCAGCCTGTGGTACAAAGTGAGCTCAAGGCCAGCCTGAGCTGCATAGTGAGACCCTGTTTCAAAAAAAAAAAAAGACAAAGATGGAATGACTATACCTACATACCACTCCAAGGGGTAAACAATAATGATTGATATTCTAAATAGACAGCAGTCACCCAGGTGGGTGACCAGGACCTCCTGACCTGTCTCTTGTTCTTTCCATGTACACTTGCTGAATGAACTGCTTCCCCAATGGACCAACATTACCTAAATTGTGTAATCTTATTGGATGATCATAGTTTTGTCGCATGTGGTACCCACCTTATATTTTGCTCCATAAAACTTCCTTTGAGAAGTGGGCATAGGCAACCCACTCCAGCTCCCTCCTGTCTCACTAAGAAACTGTCTCTCCCTCAGTAAAATTTCAGGCTCTTAACCTCTGCTGTTCCTCAGAATTCATTCTTCAATTTCGGGGAACATGAACTCGGTGGATCAGATTTCTAGCAGGTCAGGAGTTATATTTCCCTATATCATTTGGAGATCCTATACCAAGTACACTCAAAATAGTGTATAAAATTACCTTGAGCTTATATGTGTAATGCATTTATGAAACATAAATGAATTTCATGTGTAGACTTGGGTCCTGGCCTCAAGATATCTCATTATGTATTGGAAATATTCCAAACTCTGAAAAAAATCCCAAATTCCAAACTGGTCCCAAGCATTTCAGACAAGGGATCCTCCATTTATATTAATAGCCACCTTGTAGGGGCCTGGAAGGCTAAGAGGGGCCACCAGGTCTTTGGCAAGGAGCTGGGTTCTCCGGACTGTTATAATTTGGGTCCTCTGGCTGGGTAGTGGGGTGGGGGGTAGAGTGGCCCAGTCCAAACAGTGATGGCAAGGATGATGCTGGTGATGAGGAGCTGAGAGTCACTGGGCTGGCTGTGTCCAGCCTGTGTCCATCATGCGTCAGAAGCACACGATGGCTTTTATCAGCCCTTCCTCCATGTTAGACTATTTCATTTTATTTTTTATCTTTCCTAAAGATTAATCCCCTGGCCTTTAGACTGAGCTATTATGCAGCCCTTTTATTTTATTTTATTTATTTATTTTTAAATGTTTTGATTTTTTTTATTTAAAGAGAAAAAAACAGAAAAAGGGTAGAAATATTACAAAATTTCAAAAAATATAAACATTAAGAGATCACTAGTTGTTAAATTACATATTGTTCTTTTAGAAATAGTTGTTCAAGTTACAAAATTAAAGCATACAAAGTAGACATTCAAACAGTGAGATTGCAAACAGATCTGTTCAACAATCTTACAAGAACTTAGAAGTATGGTTATCAATCCTACAGACTTAAATATTCATGCAGTTATATCTTTTATAGCACTTCCTATTTTCTCTTTTTTACAGTAGCAATTATGCATTTTAAAATTTTTATTTAAATATAAAAAAGCAAAAGAAAAAATGGTAGCAACAATACAGAATTCTAAAAGAAAAACGAAAAAAACCCACTAATAAATCACTAGTTGATAAATTACATATTGTCATCTTGGATGCAGTTGTTCAAGTTACAAAATTAAAGGATACATAGTAGACATTCAAACAGTGAGACTGCAAACAGTTCTGCTCAAAGATCCAACAAAGATTCAGCAATATGGTCATCTATTTTACACACTCAAACATACATGCAGTTATAGGCCTTAGAGCACTTTCTTTTCCTCTCTTTTTTACAATAGCAATTACACATTTTGTGTTGTGTTACTTTTACAGGTCTTATTTTTACACTAGAGACACAATGTGATATTTATCTTTTCAAAAAAATTTAATTAAAGAGAGTAGAAAAACAAAACAAAACAAAAAAAGGGGAAGAAACAATACAGAATTTCAAAAAAAAAATGAACAGTAAGAAATCACTACTTGATACATTACATATTGTCTTCCTGGATGTAGCTGTTCAAGCTACAAAATCAAAGCATACAAAGTGGACATTCAAACAGTGAGACTGTCAACAGCTCTGTTCTCTGATCCAACAAAAACTTAGCCACATAATTATCAATCCTACACCTTTAAATATACATGCAGTTATATCCTTTAGAGCACCTGCTTTTCCCCCTTTTGCTTTTTAAGTCCATTATCTGTTTAGTTATATCATGTTTCAGGTTGCTTAGTACCTTGCTGATCTGTGTTATGGTTATTTACTTTTTTTATTTTTTCTTATTTATTATTATTTTTTATTTAATTTATTTATTTTACTTTGAAGGTAGTAAAATACAGCAGAACAAGACAGGACAAAGCCAACTGAGGCAGTGCAGTGAAACTGACACAGAACCTCACAGCAGGCCACCCACCCGGGACACAGCAATAGCACAATAGTACATCTGGTTTTCTTCACAATAGTTCTTCCTTCAATCAGGCAGAGCAATATCGAAGAAAATACCGAAATTACAAGAACAGAATATTGAATAGAGCAATATCATTGATCAAAACAGAGCAAAACAGAGATAAAAATATTTGCCCTCAAAGAGATGGCAGAAGAAAATCCCCCTTATTTGCTATATCGCATATAGTTAAACTTGCAAGACATGCTCAGATCTCCGGCTCTCACTTGGTGTGGGGGGGTGATGGGTGTTTGATTCTTAGCCCGTGTCTCGGTAGACTCACAGCCACCAACCAGAGGGGTGAACTGGCTGCCCGTTTTCCCAGCGCCCCAAGGTCCAACAACATGGTGCGTCGCGGATCTCAGGAAACCCTGATATGGTTCTCACACTGGGGCGGCCGCAGCTTGCCAGGCCCCAGCCTCTTACCAGAGCAGCGTGCTGGCGGCTGCTGGTTTTCCTCTGCAGCCCTTTTAGAAGAAATCTTTTCATATCGAGACAGTGTTGCTAACTCACTGAGTTGGCCAAACTGGGCTCCAATTTAGGATCCTCCTTTCTCAGCTTCCCAGAGCTCTGGAATAACAAGTGTGTGAGCCCCAACGTGGCTACAAAGAATATTTCATGACTGTATTGGAACAAAAACAAATATCAGTCAGTCCCATTATTATTTGTTCCTGTGTGGTGCTGAGCAAGGAACCCAGCACCTGTGTGTGCCAGGTGTGTACTCACCGCTGAGCTACAACCTCACCCCTACCTCGGATGTATAAATCTCAACACATTGAAAATGGGGGGAGGGTGTACATGGTTCCCAATTATTTCAAATTAGGTCCATCAGGACAGTTTCATTAATATTTGGTTCATGGAGCTGGGCCTGGTGGTGTCAGCCTGTAATTCCAGCACACTGGGAGGCTGAATCAGGAGGCATCCAGTTCAAGCCCAGCCTGAGCAATTTAGCTGCCTAGCAAGACCCTGTCTCAAAATGAAAAAATAAAAATAGGCTGGGGATGTAACTCAGTGTGAAGGTCCTGAGTTCAGTCTCCAGCACCACAAAAACAAAAGCCAAGAAAAGAAAAAAAACTCTCACACATTATAAAAGTGTTTCAGTTACAGTGGAAAGCAATATTTTCCTAAACGGCTTTGTGTACACACATGCACACGCGCGCGCGCGCGCACACACACACACACACACACACACACTAGCTGGGTCCAATGGGGAAGGAAATCATGCAGTGAGTAGAATAGGGAATTACTGCTTACACAGGGGGTTGGAACAAGGAAGCACTGGCCCCGGGCTGCACTGGCACACCCTGGAAGGGTGCTGCGCCCCTGCTGAGCTCCTGGCCTCCTTGTAACTGGGCATAGAGCCCCAGCGTCAGTTATTTTATCTTCATGAAATTTTATTATACTGCTGGGGAGTGAATACAGGGCTTCTCCCCTGAGCTTAAAATGTTGAGATGGTGGGGGAGGAGGCCAGGGACATAGCATCACAGTGGTTGTCTGGCAAGCACAAGGTCCTGAGTTTGATTCCTAGTACCATAATTTTTTTTTTTTTGAGACAGAGTCTTGCTAAGCTATTACATTGCCCAGGCTGAGCTCAACATTGACATCCTCCTGCCTCAGCCTCCCAGAGTGCCTGATTTTTTTTTTTTTTTTTTTTTGTAGCAGGGATCAAACTCATGAACTCATGATTGCCAGGCAGGTGCTTATGCCCCTGAGCTAAATCCCTGGCCTCAATTTCCATTTTTAAATGGTAGCTTGGAGCTGGGCGTGGTTGCACACTCCTGTAATCCCAGCACTCAGGAGGCTGAGGCAGGCAGATCACTGCAAAGTCGAGACCAGCCTAAACTACAAAGTGAGCCCCAAACCAGCCTGAACTGCATAGCAAGACCCTGTCTTGAAAAGACAAAAATAACTAAATAACTAAATAGAATATGGTATCCCTTAATATGGTTGCTCCACCATTTTCAGCTTCTACTATTTGTTTCTAAAAAAATTTTTATTGGTACATTTTAGGTAGACGTAATGATCACATTAATCATAGGGAATTTGTACCTGTACATGACTTTTTTTCCTTTCTTTTTTTCGGTACTGGGGATTGAACTCATGACCTCGCGCTTGCCAGGCAGGTGCTTATGCCACTGAGCTAAATTCCCAGCCCTTTTTTTTTTTTTCTTTTTTTTGAGACAGGGTCTCACTACATAGTTTGAGTCGGCCTTGAACTCACTTCATAGCCAAGGCTGGTCTTGAATTTGCGGTGATCTTCCTGCCTCCACCTCCCAAATTATGGGATTACAGGTGTGTGCCACCATGCCTGGCTTTTTGTAGATGATATATCTTGATTCTTCGTTTTTCCCCATTCCTCTCCCTTCCCTTTAAGTCTTCTTCCCTATGTGCAAAAGCTTTGTTTCTCAGAGGCACAAGTGCTTGCCTGGCAAGTATGAGGTCCTGAGTTCAATCCCCAGTAATTAAAAAAAAAAAAAAAAAAAAAAACCCAGCAACCCTGAATCAAAAGCTTTGTTTCCAGTTTTCCCTTCTATTCTCTTTTTCCATTATCCCTTCCTCCCCTCCTTCCCCCTCCCCACTCCCTGGTTCCCTTCCCACGTGAACATTTGCTTCCTATTCCCCAGTATCTATTACATATTTTAGCCCTTATTTACGCTTTTGGTTTCTCACACCGGAGAAACCACACATTATTTACACGTGTCCAATTCGTCTCACTTACGCGTGTGCTCTCAAGGTGTATGCATTTGCCTAGAAACAGCTGAAGCTTCCAATAGCCATCTTTGGGCCGTGGTTTTTAGCAGGAATGTTTTTAGAGACAGAGCTGGTGTCCCCGAGGAAACTTCAGCAAAGGTGCCGCTCTTGTTGGACAGGGATCCATTAAGCGCTCTGCTCTCCCCGTGCGGCAGTGTCCTGGGTGAGGAACAGACACGAGGATGACAGGCGGGATGCATAGCTCCCAGCCTCATCCCTGTCTGCAAGCACAGGCCAGGCTCCACCCCTGCCACACCAGGGCCTCTGCCTCAGCTTTCACCAGAAACCTGGTGTCTCCCCCAGACCCTGCAGGAGCTGCCCCTGTGCATGCATGCCCAGAAGCTGCAGTAAAGGCAGCTGGGGTTCAGGGAGGTGAAGCGATATCCCCAGTGTCCTGGCTGGCAACACTGGGGAGGTCTGAGACTGTGCTGTGTGTCCCCGTTCCTCGGGCTGTTCCCCCGATCCTGGGCACTCTGGGTACCCCTGGCTTCTGCATGGTGCTTGGAGGACTGGGGCTGGGGAGGTGTGGTGCTGTGCATTTCTTCTGTTCCAACCATCTACAGGTCAGGGGCTGGACTTAGAGACAGCATGAAGGAGAATGAGAATCTACCAGAGAGTCTTCACTGCCTCTTTCTGAACTCATGGCTACCCTCTTGACTCAGCCTCCTGAGTGCTGGGATTACAGGCATGTACCACCATGCCCAGACTTTCTTTTGGTCTTTTCTTTTTTTTTTTTTTGCATTGACTCCAATTTGTTCATGTCTTAACTCAGAGGCCACCTCCTCCCAGAAGTCTTCCTCACCACCAAAGACTGGCTGTCCCTCCACGTAGCTCCACCTGCCACAGTGTCATAACTTTTTGTTCTCTGTGACTGTGGGATGAGATCTCTTGTTCCATGCCATGTCCTCTGAGGCAGTCACATTGCCAGGTGAGACCAGTGGTTCTCTAAATATCTGTCCTATTTGTTCTCTAATTTTTGAGACATAGCAGAAATGGATATTCTTATGGAAAACATTGATTTTTAAAATATTTTGCTAGACAATATTTGTTGGAGAGACAAGCACAATAGTGCAGGTCTACAACCTCTTCACTTAGTTGATTGAGCAGGAGGTTGCAAGTGTGAAGACAGTCTGGGCAAGTGAGTAAGAACCTGGGCTTGGGGACGTAGCTCAGCTCTCTCTAGATTTGAGCCTCAGTAATGACAAAAACAAACATATGAACTAATTAAATATTTGTTGGTGAAATAGACGAGTTTAAGAATCAACTATTGCCGGGTGTGGTGGCGCATACCTGTAATCCTGCCACTAGGGAGGCTGAGGCAGGAGGATTGCCATGAGTTTGAGGCCAGCCTGAGCTACAAAGTGAGTTCAAGGTCGGCCTGAACTACCTAGTGAGACCCTGTATGGAAAAAAAAAAAAAAGAAAAGAAAAGAAAAAGAGAACTTTATGGAACTATGCCCTGATTGCCTCCTGGTTGAATTCTGTGCATGGCCATCTTCGTAACCGCACTTTTAACACTGTGTTGCCGACTGTGTTGCTTCTGTGGCTCCAAATCAGATGATCACAGCACACATGGCTTATGCTTCCACAGTTCTGGAAAACAGAAGTATAGAGTCCAGCACCCCTGAGTTCCCACCAGGGGCACTCAGGGAGATTCTGTTCCTTGCATCTTCCGGTTTCTGGTGTCCCCTGAAATAGCACAAAAGACCTACAATTGGATTCAGAGTCCACCTGAACTGTGTTCTCATAGCAAGATCTTTAATTTCCAAATAAGTTCACATTGACAGGTTGTAGGGATGAGGACATGGACACATTTGGGGGCATTGTTGACTTACTATACTCAATCCATTATAATTGTTGCTCTCCTGTCTCTCCACTAAAATGTTGTGTCATTTAGTAATGGATTTGGCTGAAAGTTATAGCAAACTCCACCAATGAGCTCAAATCAGACAGGATGTTTGTGGCACAACACCTGCCTGGCAAGTGTGGGGTCCTGAGTTTGATTCCTGATACAAAAAAAAAAAAAAAAAATAGGATGTTTACTTGTACCTAGTGAGAAATACAGAAGAAGGTGGCCCGCAGTTGGGTTGGCAACTCATTGACACTTGTCCTGTCAGGGACTCAAGCTCCTGACATCCTTTTACTATACCATACCCAGCACTGTGGGCTTTCATCTCAAGTTCATCCCCTCATGGTCACAAAATGACTGCCACAGTTCCAACAATGGAAGTCTTACAGAGTAGCATCTCCAGCAGCAGGAAAGAGAAAGCAGTAAATGTAACAGCTGCTCCTTGTGCTGATCTTAGGTGAGGGTGAGAAATCCTACCCAGAATCCCACCCCACCTCCAAATCAAACCCTGACAAGGGAGCAGAGTCGCTGCCATCTCACTTAGACTACTGGTTCTGAGTCTTGACTTCCTGACGGAATCATCTAGATGGTTTAAGGAACTCCTGATGGTCAGATTCTACACTCATTCAGTTCAATTGGAAAAAATAATCAACTATTTATGGAAAGGTACCCTGATTGCTTCCTGGTTGAGTTCTGTATGTGGCTGTGTTCCTGGAATGGAGTTTTGCCATTTCTTTTTTAGCACTCGGGATTGCTCTCTGAGCCTTGTACATGTTAGGAAAGCGCTCTGACACTGAGCTACATTTCCAGGGGCATGATGGTGAATTTCCTGAACCAGGGACTCTGTATCATGCATTTCTTTTTGCACAGTCTCTAACACATGACTTGCAGTTCACAGTGTTTGTTGAATGAAAAAAGCCAAAAGGAGTGTTTATGTAAGAGTTTAAGATTGAAAAAAAAAAAGCTAGGCATGGTGTGCATGCCTGTAATCAATCCCAGCACCATGAGGCTGAGACAGGAGGACTGCAAGTTTGAGCCAAGCCTGGGCAATTTGGTGACTTAGTGAGACTGTTTCAAAATGAAAAATAGAAAAAGAAAATGGCCGGGAATGTAACTCAGTGTGGAGGCCCTGGGTTCAAGTCCCTGAAAACAATTTTCCTGCAACATGATTCATGGTAAATCTAATCTCTAAAAATGAGAATATAGTAAAATCAATATAATGTCTTTCTTCGTTTCTGTGACACATAGATAGAATAATATTTCCCAAAAGCATCTACATCCTAAGCCCTAGAACCTATAAACATGTTATGTCACATGCTAGGGGGAATCAAGATTGCAGATGGAACTAAGACTGTTCACCTGCCGCTCTGAGATGGGGAGACTATGCTGGGTTAACCTTGTAGGTCTAATGTGATCACAAGGGTCTAAGAAAAGACAGAAGGAACAAAGGAAGAATGGGAAGAGAAAGGAAAGGGTAGAGTGATAGGCTCTGAAGGTGCTGGAAGGGACCACAAGCTAAGGGATGCAGGCAGCCCTGCTATATCCTAAGTTCAGTTAGTGAGACCCATTTGGGATTTCTGACCTCCAGAACTGTAAGACAATAAATGCATGCTGTTTTTTAAATTTTTTAAAATTTTATTTAAAAAGAGGGGAAAAATAAAACAAAACAGAAAAAAAGGGTAGAAACAATACAGAATTCCAAAAAAAATGAACAGTAAGAAATCACTAGTTGATACATTACATATTGTCATTCTTGATGTAGTTGTTCAAGTTACAAAATCAAAGCATACAAAGTGGACATTCAAACAGTGAGGCTGCAAACAGCTCTGCTCTCTGATCCAACAAAAACTTAGCAACATAATTATCAATCCTACACCCTTAAATATACATGCAGTTATATCCTTTAGAGCCCTGCTTTCCCCCCTTTTGCTTTTTAAGTCCATTATCTGTTTAGTTATATCATGTTTCAGATTGCCAGTACCTTGCTGATCTGTTTTGTTGTTATTTACTTTTTAGAAATTTTTTTCTTATTTTATTTATTTATTTATTTATTTTGAAAGTAGTAAAATACAGCAGAACAAGACAGGACATGGCCAACTGAGGCTGTGCAGTGAAATTGGCACAGAACCTCACCGCAGGCCACCGGGACAACAGCAAAAGGCACAATAGTACATCTGGTTTTCTTCACAATAGTTGTTCCTTCAATCAGGCAGAGCAATATCGAAGGAAATACCGAAATTACAAGAACAGAATATTGAATAGAGCAATACCATTGATCAAAACAGAGATAAAAATATTTGCCCTCAAAGAGATGGCAGAAGAAAATCCCCCTTATTTGCTATATCGCATATAGTTAAACTTGCAAGACATGCTCAGATCTCCGGTTCTCACTTGCTAGCGGGGGCGGGGGGGGGATGGATGTTTGATTCTTAGCCCGTGCCCAGGTAGGCTCACAGCCACCCACCAGAGGGGTGAACTGGCTGCCTGTTTTCCTAGCACCCCAGGATCCAACATGGCGCGTCATGGATCTCAGGAAACGCTGATATGGTTCTTGCCCTGGGGCAGCTGCAGCTTGCCAAGCCACAGCCACTTACCAGATTGGCATTTTGGTGGCTGCCTGTTTTCCCAGCACCCCAAGGTCCAACATGGCGCATCACAGATCTCAGAAAACGTTGATATGGTTCTTGCTCTGGGGTGGCCGTGGCTTGCCAAGCCACGGCCACTTACCAGAGCGGCTTGCTGATGTGTGCTGTTTTAAACCACTGTGTTTGTGGTAAATGTGTGTGTGTATGTACTGGGGATTGAACTCAGGGTCTTCTTCACTGAGTTATATTCTCAGTCATCATTATCACTGTTGTCAGGATTTACAAGGGAAACAATTAAATGCAGGACACAAAATATATAGAATTATTTTATAGGATTCACCCAAAGAGTCAAATACAAAAGAGTGCAGGACATTCACACTCTAAAGCTCCTTTGCTGCCTAAGCATAATGGAGCTACTTTAGTCCACACACTAAAGCCCCAAAGAATCCAGCTGAGGGCCTGAATCCTATGGTAATATCCCGTGCGAGTCCAGCTGAAGACCTAGAACCCATGACAATGCGCCCCACAAGTCCAGCTGGAGGCCTAGAGCCCACAACAATGACTCATGCAAGTCCGTTTCATGGATCAGTGCTGGGAAGGGCTGAAGGTCAGCGGTGGAAGCTAGAAAGTCTGTGTCAGCGGGCTGAGTGTTCTGCAGTGGAGCCAAGAAATGACGGTCAATACAAGGACCAGGGTTCCCCCGGAAAGAATCACAGCCATCCTCAGCGATAACGAGGCCAGGAGCTCCTCCAAAGCTAGGTATGTGGCAGTTAATAAGAAGCTGGAGGAAGTGACGAACATGGAAGTGCAGGGCACTATCGGAGAAGCCTGTTAAGTACCTAATCAGTTCTCCAGCAGCTGTGAGCAGAGTAGGAAGGGGGAAGTGTCAGGACGGAAAGGGGCCAGACTTCGACCCCTCGAAGATCCCCAAGCTTAAGCTCCCCAAGGACTGGCAGTACGAGGTGGGGCTGATGGCTCCCTGCAACAGGAGGTGGAAGATGTGCGGGGAATATATCTACAAGGGGAAGAAATTCAGTGCCCATAAGGAGACGGTGCAGAACGAGGTGTACCTGGGCCTGCCCATCTTCCGCCTCTGAGTCAGGTGCACGAGCTGCCTGGCAGAGATCACATTCTAGACAGACCCCGAGAACATGTGGCAGCACCCTTCCAGATGGAACTCCCAGGCTGAGAAGCTCCTGCAGGAGTAGCAGAAGAGGGCGCAGAAGGAGCAGGAGGACCAGGAGCTGAACAACCCTGTGAAGGGGCTGGTGAACTGCAGGAAGGACTCGAACCTGGAGATGGAGGTGATGGAGAACCTGAAGGAGCTCAAGGACCTGAACCAGCAGCAGGCGCACGTAGACTTTTAGTCCATGTTTAGGCAGCAAAGGAGCTACAGCGGCGGCAGCAGGCAGAGGATGAGAGTGAGATGGCGGCGCTCTGGAGGAGGCTCAGAAGCTAAGGTTCCTGGAGGACAAGGCTGCACCTGCGGCTCCAGCCCTCCACCATCCTCCGTGAGGCTGCAAAGGCCAAGACGAGGGCAGAGGGCATGGGTAGCCGGTTGCGGCTCTCTGGCTTGGTGGTAATGAAGAAGATAAAGACAGAAGTGAAGCGTGCGGGCCAGGCTCCTCCAACCTCAAGAGCCCCAGAGAGCAGAAAGGCTGCTGACCCTGCCCCACAGCCATGTATAATGGCAACGAAGTCCCGAGCTCCTGCAATGAGAACAGCTGAGTTCGTATCAGGAAACCAGCTTGACGAGCTTCGCCTGGAGATTGAACAGCACACCATCTTCTCCCCTGGACTCAGAAAGCGATGCTCAAAGGAAGGACCAGAGCTCCCCCAAACTGAGCAGCTATTCCCAGCAACAAGGTCCTGAGCTCTGACGATGAGAACAGCCCAGTTCACATCAGAAAAGAAGTTCAACAAGCTCCTCCAGGAGAACCAGCAACACTTTCCTGCCCCTCCAATTCTCCTTTTTATACTGGTGGCAACAATTCTCACGTGGGCCATCCCACCCAGCACCACGCTTATTCAGCTGGTCATTACAAGTCCACCACCAGTTGTCAATTCACCACAATCATCATCATCATCATCATCATCAGTCACCAAGCTTCAAAGGCTGAGTGGAATTTGCAGTCTCTCTGCCTCAGCCTCCTGGAGTGCTTGGGTGTACACCACAGTGCCTGGCTATTTGTGGGGACTTGGTACAGCAGTCAGAAGACACTGATATACCAATTCGGGTATCTGGTTCCTGCCAACGAGTCCCTGTTAGCCTCATCTTCAGTATTTACTCTGGAGAGTTCCCTCCACGTTGAATTTGGGCTGTCTGGAATTACCAATGGGCGAGGATAGATGTGATGTTGTATCAGCTCCAAAGCAAACATTCAGAGGCCTGGGTAGATCCACTTTGCACTTTAGGGAGGCCCACCCTGCTCAGGTATTCTGTTTGAGGGTCCCTGGAAAGTGGGAGGCCCTCAGGTAGTCTGGTGGTGGAGAGAGGCCTAGGCTTCTAACCCTCCTATAAAACTTCCAGATGAGGCTGGGCGCTGTGGTGCACACCCATAATCCCAGTACTCAGGACGCTGAGGCAGGAGGATCAAGGGTTTGAGGGCAGCCTGTGCTGTACAAGTTCAGTGCTGACCTGGACTATGTAGCAAGGCCCTGTTACCAAACCAAACCAAACCAAACCAAGAAACACTAATGAATAAAAGAAAACAACAAAAATATCCCAGATAAATTTCACCCACCAGACTGCAGCAGGAGAGACCCCAAGTGAGATCAGCAAAAGAACATGTCGGGGGAACCCACATTGCATAACCTGAGCAATAATAGTGTGACTGTTCCAAAGACTGCCTGGAGGACTGGACTCGTGCAGCGGGATTTTAAGCAAAGCAATGTTTGATTTTAGCTACCACGAATCAGGGAGCCAACTGTGGTGATACTGAGGAATCATCATATCACTCAAATCACACACTGTCCTGAAGAGGCACCAAGGAAGGCAGGAACTGGAAGAGCTGGTACTGAGGTCTTCGCATCTCTGGGCCCTGTTTTCTCCCAGCTTTTTATGTCCTTCATGGGAAGGTTTCAGCTGAGGCTGCCAGGAAGCTTCCAGGCAGCCACTGAGCACTGCCAAGGTGACTCACAGCTCCCTCCTGCCCATGTCCCCCTCTTCTCTCACTGGAGAATGGGATTATTTACAGAAGGTGAAAATCAAAACTTGCTCAGGAAGCACTGCCCGATCCTTGTTTTGTTTTGAAATGGGGTCTTGCTATCTAGGCCAGGCCTACCGGATCCTTCAGGTATCTCCAGCCTGTATCACACCTGTGTTCCCAGATCCAGCTGGGCTATCTGAAGACGACCTGAAAGGTGACTTACTGCCCTGTGGGGTCAGGACCAGGGTCACAGTGCTGGACCTCTTGGGGCTGCCACCCTTTGCCGGGACCTCAGAGAGAGAGAGAGAGAAAGAGAGAGAGAGAGAGAGAGAGAGAGAGAGAGATGCCCCGAAGTGCTCTGAGGTGGACAGGAACCTGCAGAATGCTCTGAGGTGGACAGGAACCTGCCGACCTGGGTCCCCAGGGGAGCAGTGAGCTATCTTGGTGCTGACATCAGCCACATGGCAGAGCCCTGACCCGGCCCCTCCCCGTGGTCCTTACACCCTCTAGTGGCCAGGAGGGGGAAAGAGCACTCACTGGAGAGCTGATCCCAGCTGGCACTGCAGACACCTGTGGGGTCCTTTTTCCACAACAGGAGAATGAGGCTTCCTCAGACACCTCATCCCAAAAACACAGTGGTGCCAAACAAACACACCATCTAAACTGAGCATAAAGGTGCACATCTGTAGTCCTAGTACTCAGGAGGCTGAGGCAAGAGGATTGCTTGAGCCCAGAAGTTTGAAGCCAGCTTAAACAACACAGCAAGACGGTCTCAAAACCAAACCAAAACAAGGAAAACAACACAG
The DNA here is from genome assembly GCA_004027455.1 of Hydrochoerus hydrochaeris. NCBI lineage: Eukaryota > Metazoa > Chordata > Mammalia > Rodentia > Hydrochaeridae > Hydrochoerus > Hydrochoerus hydrochaeris. The sequence continues at coordinate 22,185 of PVLA01013043.1, read as the reverse complement.
GGGTCCAGGATCTTGTCAAACAGAAGTCTCCTAGTCACATTATTAAAGGCATCCTTTTTCATTTTTTCTTAAAATGATAGACTTGAAAATAGATTCTCACAAGTTAATAAAGTAACTTTCACTTGATGTTAGGAAAACTTTCTTCAGATACAGCCGATGTGACTTTGTCCCTTGATCACCCGTGTCTCTGTAAGGTCTTCAGAGAGTCGGGAATGGAGGTCCTGGGGCCTCCGTAACCCTGCTTGGGAATGTGTGATTGGGAGGATGAAGGTCTACAGTGCTCATCTGGAGCTACAGAGTTTCTCAGGCTCCAGACCCAAAGGCTGAGAATTGCTGAAAGTCTTGTTTCTTTTTCCTTTTCTTTTTCTTTTTTTAAATCGGTACCGAGAATTGAACTCACGACCGCCTGCTTGCAAGGCAGACACTTATGCCACTGAACTAAATCCCCAGTCCCGAAAGTCTTGTTTCCAAACCATCCTACCACTCTCATGCTGAGCTCTTGGCTACTTCTGCTACCTTCCAAAAGTAACCTGGCTTGAGCCACCTAAGTGACGCCATACGCCTGAATCCCAGCATTTTGGGAGGCTGAGGCAAGAGGATTGCCAAGTTGGCACTCAGCTTAGGGCAACTTAGAGAGACCCTGTCTTAAGAAAGGAGGGGTTGGAGGGATGGGGTTATAGCTCAGTGCTAGGGCCCTGGGTTCAATTCCCAGTATTGGAGGAACAAAAAGAGACCCACATATTTGCCTTTTGTTTTAGTGGGGTGGGGGAGATAGGACTGCCATGCCATCAACCCCTGCATCTCAGTGGCTTCACACTACTGACTCTTTCCCCTGCTCTCTGGGATGTGGGCAGCTTCTGCAGGACCACTCAGGAATCCCGGTTCTTTGCCTGGGCTCTCAGCTCTTGCAGGTCCCTTCATCTTCCTGGCACACAGGGAGGGAGTGTGGAGGGTCAAATGTTGGAGACTCTGGGGTCCAACAGCTGCCCCTCACTGTCCACTGGCCAGAACCTGTGTGGGTTCACACAGAGCAGCTGGGAAATGCTGCCTCCTGCTGCTGCAGAAGAAGCCGGTGCAGGAGTGGCAGTCCAAGCCCCGCCAGCCCTGGCGGTGTGTCTGAGTCCGGAGTCACCTCCTCTGCCAGCCTTCTCAGCCCTCACTTTCACCACCACCTCATGCTCCTCCCACTTTGTTTTTCTTTTGACCATAATGATGGTGATGGTGCTGGGGATTGAACAGGGCCCGGGGTATGCTAGGTGAGAGCACTACTACTGAGCTACAACCATAGCCCTTTTTATTTCTTAAAATTTTGAAACAAGGTCTCACTAAATTGCCAGACTGGCTGGATATAGTGGCACACATCCCTCCCAACCCTCATTCACTTTCACAGTGGGACCAGGAATTGAACTTTCTGTTTTTGAAATCAGGAATCTAATTCAGGGCTTTGCACTTCCCAGGTAGGTGCCATGTCATTGAGCTGCATTCCCCAGCTCTTCATGAGCTTTTAGGTCAGGCTTTTAGGAGGTGGCTGAATCTAGAGTTTGCCATTGATTCATGGTTCAGTGTTGGAGTTAAGGGTGTAAGTGCTAAACCCAACCTAGGGATGGTAGCCTGCATGCAATACAAGGGACAGAAAGATGTTTGTCTTTGTGTTTCTTTTGTTGCTTTTGCTGCCTTCTGCTGTTGCCATATACTCTTGCCTCTCTGCCGTGTGCCAACCTATCTTGGAGCTAGCAGATTATGGACTGAAACCTCTACAAACTGTGAGCTAAATAAACTTTTCTTCTTTAACTTTGAATTTTTTTTTTTGAGACAAGGTTTTGCTATGCAATTCAGGCTGGCCTTGAACTCATTTTATAGCCCAGGTTGGCCTCAAACTCAAAGCAGTCCTCCTGCCTCAGCCTCCCTAGTGCTGGAATTACAGGCATGTGCCACTACGCCTGGCAAGCATCAGGTATTCTGTCTCGGCAATGTGAAAGGTAATTAAGACAAAAAGGTATAGGCTTTTTGCTATCAGCTAAAAGGAACTGAGATCCAAAGAGGAGCCATATGTCATCTGTGTAGCCTGAAAGTTCTAAGAAAAAATGGCCAGGTCTTGTAGGCTGTGTCTTGAGTCTCAGGTCCAAGGAAGCACAGTCATCCTCATCTGGGGCAGGTGACAGGGGCTGTAGGTTCTGGCAGTGGTGCACTCATAGCCCAAAGCAAGAGGACAGCTTAATGCATTTTTAAGTCACAAACTTGTGACACAGAGGTGACAATCAAACACAGGCTCTCATGTGACAGTGCTGAGCCATGGCTCAGCTAGGAAAGGAAAGTGAAGGCTGACTGCATTGCTGGATCTCAGCATGTGCATGTGTACAGGATAAAGCCAGGCAGAAAGATACGGTCACGCTGGCCTGGGCATGGGCACTGAGGAGTCACATATGGCATTCTCATAGCTTTTCAAAATCTAAAAAAAGCCACAGGACAAGGCCCCCACTGGCTATTCCTGCTTTCTTCAATGATGACGAACCATTCTGCTTGATTCTTAGTGTTCCAATCTGTAAAATGGGATTGGAAAAACACTACAAATAGATCCATGTTTGTGGTGGTGTTTCCAGAGTGTGATCCATGTTGTAGCGTGACATAACTGATGCCATCTTGAGCCCTGCATTTAACTAGTGCTCTGTATTTGACCCAGGAAAATGAAAAATTACTCAGGGTGTAAGTCCCATAAGAAAAGCAGAATGAGCTATACCCACAGGAGAAAAATTAACCTGCTCAACAAAAGAAGCAGGATACAGGTGTCAACCAAAAATTAATGTAAGATTCTAGCTGAATTGTTTCCAACAGGATGTCTTTTTGTGATTTTTCTCTTTTAAAAGCTCTGTAACTTTCCAGTTCAGTGCCACTTGTTTGGACTCTGAAATGGGGGGGAAGGGGAAAGATCTGTATACAGGTGGTCCTGAGCTCAGCTAATTAAATTCCAAATTTATCGGTTTGGCTGCTTGGATTCCTATATTGTTGTTCATGAATGCACCTCAATCCACAGCCCAGCAGCTTACCTAGAACTTCTTAAAGATATGTCCTTTCTCTTTTTTCTTTCTCTTTCTTTCTTTCTTTCTTTCTTTCTTTCTTTCTTTCTTTCTTTCTTTCTTTCTTTCTTCCTTCCTTCCTTCCTTCCTTCCTTCCTTCCTTCTTTCCTTTTTGCTTCCTTCCTCTCTCACTCTGGCTCTTTTTCTTTCATTCTTTTTTTGGTAGTAGTAGTGCTATCAGGAATCAAGGCCTTCTCGGCCTCCCCCCTCCATTTTTAAATTTTGAGACAAAGTCTCACTAAATTGCTAAGTTGCCTCAGACTGGACTCAAACTTTAGATCCTCCTGCCTCATCCTCCCAGAGTTCTGGGATCACAGCTGTGTGCCACCATACCCAACAATACTTGTCATTTTTATATTAGACCTTCCTTCCAGTGCTGAGGATCAACCCCAGGACCTTGGCAGTGCTTTGACAAGCATCTACCACTGAGCTATACTGCAGCCCATTTTTGTGCACTTAAAATTCTCACATAAATATCTTTACTCACTAAAATATAAACAAGCAAAATACCTTTATTCACTAAAATATAAACAAGCAAGGAAGAAATCTCCAAAGTTTCAGGGACAGATACAATTTTATTTCCTATGAATTTTGCCCCAATCAGCTGACCGTATGCCCTGGGAGCCTTGTGTGAGAGAAATCGAGGTTTGGAATCCTCAAGGTCTTTTCGCTCCCTGCTCTGGCCTCTAACTTTACCTCTCCGCACAAATCTCTTCCTTCTGGCCGGTGGGTCTCAAACGGGGTGGGAAGAAAGGAGGGTTGATCCTCCTCTTCCTGACCCTGGCCAGGACATCTTTGGCGGTCACAGTGGGCAAGGAGAGAGGGGTCCCTGGTATCAGCTGGCGGAGTCCAGGACGAAACGACCAGGACCAGGCGGCAACCTGGCCAGCCCTGTTGTGTTCACATCAGTAGTCTTAGGTACAAATCCCAGGCATCTTGGGGCTGGCCTGGGTAGGGATCAGAGGACACAGGTCACAGTCTTCTCCTAGGCAGACGTGGAAGGTGGCCTGTCTGGGACTCAACCTGGATGGGACAGGGCCGCGCCACGCTGCTTCGCAAACCCGCGCTCCTTGAGGGTGCACAGTGGGGGTGAGGGATGCTAAATCGAGGAGGACCCGCCGGTGGCCGGGGAGACTGGGCAAGGTCAGCTGTTAAGAGTTAAAGGACTCAGGACATTGGTTCACGGCGATTTGTGGCCTTCAGCCAACCACCGCTACCTCGGGGTCCGCAGCTCTCCCATCTGCCTGTCAATCAGTTAGCTCCGCCCCCATCTGTCGCTGAGCCAATCAGAACTCCGACTGGTCAAGGAGCACTTTTCCTCCAGCGCCAGTAGGGGAGAAGGCAAACTTGTATCGCAGGACTCCGGCTGGAGTGAAGCTTTCCCGCCAAGGGAAGGGGTCTACACCCCCACCCCCACCACACAGCACTTCGGTACTGGAGGTGCAGCCCAAGGCCTTCGCACTGAACTTTTTTATATTTTATTTTGCGACAAAATCTCGCTAAACTGCTAAATTGCCCAGACCGGGTTAGAATTTGTGATCTCCCTGCCTCAGCCTGCCAGACTGCAGTGATTACAGGCCTGCGCCACCAGGCCCTGGCGGAAAAGGGGCTGTTTGAGCGTAACACCAGCGCAGGGAAGAAGACGGAGGAGAGGGGTGGAGCGGGTGGAGATGGGAGGCAGGAGAGGCAAGGTGAGGCCAGAGGCCAGGCTCCAAGCACACACGGGGTGGGGTTATCCATCACCTGAATGCTCAGGCCCGCTTTGGATGGGTTTCGCTCTCGGGGCCTCAGAAGATCCCCAGAGGAAAGGGTAGAGCCACTGAGGATTTACCGGGCCCCTGAAGTTGGGAGCGAAATTCCCTGCACTGACCTGCCAGGCCTCCCTTCGCTGCCGCCTTCCTTCCCCAGCTCTGGTCACCTGGGGCAGGTGAGAGCCCACTTGAGTTGGAGTTGCGGGGATGCGGGTTAACCCTGCCTCCCCCTCCCCCCTGGCCTGTCCTCCCCCTCCCGTGCGCGTGTCTGCCTGCGTGGCCGCAGTGCCGTGGTAGTGGGTGGGGCTGGTGGCTTCTCTAGCCAGGATGGGGAGCAGGCACGCCTGATTCCTGTTTCACACCTGGTGAGTGGGAGGCCTAGTAGGGAAAAGAAAAGAGGATAGAAGGGAAACCAAGGAAAGCAGTGGAGGCGGACGCTCCTTGTACAGTAGACATGGAAGCCTGTGTGACTCCCTGTGGAATGCTGGCTCCTAGCACTAGCTCCCTGTGCTGGGTCCCCAGACCATGTCTGCTGAACCAGGGAGTGAAGAGAAACCCCTCATGCAAGCGGTCCCAGGATGCCAGGTTGCATCCCAGAGAGACTGTCTGGAAGCAAGCAAGGCCAAGGCAGTGGTCAGAAAGGTCAAGCTGGTGAGCTGGGGCTTCTGCTCAGGGTTCCCTTAGGCTAATGCCAAGTGAGACAGGCTGCATTCTCATCCAAGCTCTTATTTTTAATTTTATTTATTTATTTTTAAGACAAGTTCTCACCAGGTACCTCAGGCTGGTCCTGAACTCACTATGTAGCCCAGGCTGGTCTTGCGCTTGCCTTGGTCCTCTCACCTCAAGCTTCAAAGTGATGGGATCTCAGGGATGCGTCACTGTACTGGTTTAGCCAAACTCTTAACTTAGGTAAAGTCCGTTTCTAGCTGTGCTCAGGTTGTTGGCAGAATTCATTTACCCGCCATTGGTTCCATGTGTCTTGTTTCCCCAAGGCCAGTAGAGAAGCTCCTTTCACCTGATTAATTCAGGCCCTCTGGGACTATGTCCCTTTGACGAACTCCAAGTAAACCGATTTCTGATTTAACTGGGTTAGTAATACCATTTCTATTAGCTAGAAGCAAATCTCAAGTTCTGTCTACACTCTGGCTTGCTGTTTTTGTATAGCTAGGGTGGGACCACCTGATAGGATTTTTTTCTTTTGGTACTGGGAGTGGAACTTATGACCTCGCACTTGCCAGGCAGGCACTGTGCCACTGAGCTGTATCGCTGGCCCATGGTAGGAATTATTGAGAATTAGTGAGGCTCTGTCCACTGGGACCGATGATCTTGGCTGCAAATCCAGGGCTCTGCCCAGCAACTCTCAAATCTGCTCTTCCTGCTCAGAATGCTTCAAATAGCAATTGATGCTTGTCCATGGGACCAGCAGGTCTGCAGAGTGGGTGGGCTACTATCCTGCAGTGGTTGCACATTTCTGCCTCATCTTCAAGCCTGGAGGTGTCCTGGACAGGAGACTGCAGTGGGACGACAACCACTACTGGAGCAACCACTGCCTCGGTGCCCAACTTTGGCCACACCTCGGGGGCCCCAGATGGCACCAGGACACAGCATGACACAGGAAGGGACCTATAAGAGGAACAGTGGGACATTCCCCATGGTGTGTCCTGACCAGTGGAGGGGCAGAGCAGGACATGTAAGTAGTGCTTATCAAGTATCTTCTGTAACTCAGACACCACACTGAGCACTTTCTGTGGATTATCTCATGTAATCCTCGAGAGCAGCTACCTTTACTGCCCTTGTTTTACAGAGGAGAGAATGGAGGCCCAGAAAGGTAAAGCAACTTACTCTTAGTCACACAGCTAGAAAGTGTCCTTCCTGGTCAGTACTTACCCTGGTACATGCCACCGTGGTTTGGGTATGGATTGAGTGTGAGGCTTGGGCTCCAGTATGGCAATGTTGAGAGATGGAAGAACCTGTAAAAGATGAGCTTTAAACTGGGGGTGGTGGTATGCACTGGCAATCCCAGCATTCTGGGAGGCTGAGGCAGAAGTGTTGAAGTTTGAGCCCAGCCTGGGTAACTTAGTGAAAACCTGTCTCAAAATAAAAAATGAAGAAGGGCTGGAAATGCAGCTCAGTGCAAAGGCTCTAGGGCCAACCCCCAATTCAGAGAGAGACTAGAGAGAGAGAGAGGGAGAGGGAGAGAGATATTCGAGAGACTAGCTGGGTATGGTGGCACATGCCTGTAATCCCAGCTACTTGGGAGGCTGAAGCAGGACTGCAAGTTTAAAGAGAGCCTGGGCACTTAGCAAGACCCTATCTCGAAATAAAAAGTGCTAGGGGTGTAATTCAACGTGAATTCCTGGGTTTAATACTCAGTATGAGAAAAAAAGAGGTACAGTGATTAAAAGGCAATTGGGTCGCGGAGCTGTGCCATTGGAAGGGATTAGTAATGCTTGCAAGTGCTTGGGTTCTTATGAACAAGAGCAAGTCTGGTCCTTGAGCCTCTGTGTCTTCCTCTCTCCTCATATGATCTCTGTCATGAGACTCTCACCAGAAACTAACAGCAGATGCAGTCTCATTTTGGACTTTCAATCTCCAAAACTGTGGGCTAAATAAACCTATTTTATTTATAAAGTACCCTGCACTAGCTATGGGGTTATAGTATCAGTAAACAGACTGGTATAGATTTTTCCTTGTGTGTTTTTTAGTGAATGCCTTTGCAAATCCCTCTCTTGTCACCCATTTACATTTTAGGGCTTTGTCCGTGAGGCCCTGAAGATGCAATCCTTAGCCCTCAAGAGCTAGGAGTATTCATGCAAGAGTAAAAAGCAGATGCCGTAGATGCATCTTTATTTGTGGCTGTGTTGATTGTCTAAATTTAAGCAACTTGTAGAAGAAATGCATCTCAATTAAAGTCAAAATATGTATCATCTTTGCAACCATTGCATTGTGAATAGTGCAAGAAATAGAGGCAATTTTGCAGAATTCCAAATCTATCCCCCAGTTCAGCAAAGAAGTTGAAGAAGTGGCCAAATGAGCCAGGTTGCAATGTACATCTTAATTGTCTAGCTCTCATCTTGCTTGTTAATACAAATGTAAATATCAGCTAGCATTTGCTGGACTCTGTGGAAGGCGGATGGTACATACCTTCCAGCACACCATGGGCCGTGTGGTCTTTGCAGGCTAATGGTCCCTAAGATAAAATCATCGTCTTGAATTTGTTTGTAAGATGGTCATGAAAAATTCATTCTTTGAATTCCTTCTTCCTTTACTATAATATTGACCTCACAGAATTAGCATTTACTGGGGTTAATATTTACTGCATCCTACCCCATCCACTTAGTAGGCTAGGCATTCTACATACATACTGTATCTCTGAATTTTCTCAGTCATCTTAGGAATAGCTCTTATCGACCCCACTTAGAGAAGAGAAAGTGAAGGCACAGACAGATGGACTCCTAGGCTAGTAGTATTGACCTGAGAAGTCTAATTCCTTGGCCCTTTGCTGTAATATATAGCCCACAGGCTCAGGTGTGCACACATAGACTTTCTTGGCTGTCTAGAAGTCAGTTTTTTTCTTCCTAAGCTGTCACCATTTGGTCCAAACCTACACCCCATTGCTTCCTGGGACTCCCACCGCTCTCCACAATTGTGCTGTGCTCCTGGAGTTTTGCCCAATGCTAATGTCTCTCTGTTACCAGACCATAGCAGTTGCCATGGGAACGTCCCATCTTGGCATATGTGGCCTTTTAAGTTCTGGAATTCTCTGCTGATTCTATATCCCGCTCAGAAACCTGGGTTCTACCTTAGTTCTGCCTTTTGCTGGTCCTTTCAAAGCACCTACCTGAGAAGCTGGGGTGGAGGGTACTGAGTGCTTTTACTTGGATGCACCTTCCAGCTGGGCCCCTCTGGCATCTTGCTGCTTGCCAGGATGCTGCTGAAGGCACAGCCCTGCTCTAGGTCACAGATATCTCTGCCTCGCGGCTGCTTTTCTCCACTCTCAGCAAAAGGGCCTCTCTATGCAAGGAAATCCCTCCTCCCGCTTCTGCTATGGCAGTTTGAATTCACTAGTACATTTCATCCTTTTCATTGTTTATTTTTATGCTGCCATTTGAACACAGGACCTCACGTGTGCTAAGCAAGCCCTCCCGCACTGAGCCACACACTGGCCCTCTTTTCATCTAAAAAGAAGGGAGGACATTCATTGGCTTGAAGGATATCACAAAATACACAGTGAAGTTTCTCTTTTTTGCCTATCTCTCCCTCAGTGCCTACCTCTGAGTGCCAACCTGGTTACTGGTCCTTTTGTCCTTCCAAGGAGTGTTTATGCATATCCTAGCAACGAGTTCTATATATTCTCCCCCTTCCCACATAGAAACTGCTTTTTAATTTTCTTAAGAAACATTCCAAACATATGGCAGGGTAGGGAGCACAGCGTGATGGCTCCGCCTGTGCAGCACCACCCGGCTTCCACGCCTGTCGACTCATGATTCTTCCTGCATCGACTCCGTCCCACCCTCTTCCCACTCCCGCTAGGTTAATTTGAAACAAATCCCACGCAGTTGTATTATTTCAAGCATAAATATTTCAAGATGTACGTAGAACATAGAAGAGTTGGTTAGAAAGCATGGTCACACTATCATCATCTCTTGCAGCAATTTTAGCAGCCTGTCTTAGTCAGTTTGTGTTGCTACAACAAAACACCACAGATGAGATGATCAATAAACAATGGAGATTTATTTCCTTCCAGTTCTGGAAGCTGTAAAGTCCAAGATCAAGGCATCAGAAGTTTTGGTGTCTGATTATAGGTCTGTTCCTCATAAATGGCACCACCTAGGTTTCTTCACTTGATGGAAGGAATGATAGGTCAAAGAGAGGACTACAGCCAAGCATTACACATCTGTAATTCCAGAATTCTAGGAGGCTCAGGCAAGGGAATTACAAGTTTGAGGCCAACTAGAACAAGTTAGCTACCTCGCAAGAATTTGTCTCAAAATGAAAAGGGCTAAGACATAGGATGTAGCTCATCAAAAAGCCTATATTCAGTCCCCAGCCATAGATCACACACACATGCATGCACGCACGCACGCATACATGCACACACTCCAGAACAAAAACCAAAATAAATTTTAAAAAAAAGTTAAAATGAATCCTCAAACCTCAAGAAAGGGAACCACCATTGAGATTTGGAAGGGACACATTGGAACTGTAGCACAGGGTCTTAGCTACTTTCTTGTTGGAACAAAATACCCAACACTCACTCATTAGAGCAGGAAAGTTTATCATAGCTCACAGTTTATAGCGGTTTTAGTTCATAGTCAACTGTCTCCAAGGCAGGGCAGCATGGCAGAAGGGCACGAGAGAGGAGAAACAGCCCACGGTGTGGCAGGCAGGAAGCAGCGAACCTGCCTTCTTTCCCCTTTTATTCTATCCAGGCTTTAAGTGTATCAGTTGGTGCCACCCACATCAAAAGTGGGTCTTCCCTCTTCAGTAAATCCATCATCCCCACCCATAACTATGCTAAACCCATTAGCGGGCCAATCCGATATCACACAGCCATGATTCAGTCACAACGAAAAGCCCCACCTAAGAGCACAGGAGGCTTTGGGGTACATCCATTTATAAGGCATAACACACAGTAATTCATTGACATACTAAAATATCCAAGCTGGGTTCAAATCTCTCAAGTTGGGCCAGGGATTTAGCTCAGCAGTTCAAACACTTGCTTGGTAAGTGCAAGGTCATGAGTTCGATCCCAAGTACCAAAAAAACAAAACAAATCTCTCAAGTTGTTTTACTGTCAAGTCCAAATAAGAATTGAGTGTAGGGCCAGGGATTTAGCTCAGTGGTGTAAGCGCCTGCCTGGCAAGTACAAGTTCGTGAGTTTGATCCCCAGTACAAAAAAAAAAAAAAAGAAAGAAAGAAAGAAAGAAAGAAAGAAAGAAAGAAAGAACCGAGTGTGGTGGCACATACTTGTAATCTCAGTATTTGGGAAGCTGAGGCAGCAGAATTTTTGGGAGTTCGAGGGCAGCCTGGGCTATCGACAGAGTACAAGGCCAGCATGAACTACATAGTAAGACTCTGGCAAAAATAAATAAATAAATAAATAAATTAATTAATTAAGCCAAATAGGTCTGTGTGTGTGTGTGTGTGTGTGTGTGTATATATATATATATATATATATATATATATATATATATATATATTTTTTTTTTTTTTGTTTTGTACCGGGGATTGAACTCATGACCTCATGCTTAGGTCTGTATATTACAATTGATATTGCCAAATCTTTTTAATATTGGTTCCTTCCATCTCTTACCCTGTACAACTTTCTTGACCAAATTCTTGTTTTTTCAAATTCTTGATAATGTCATTTCATATGTTCTTCTGTCTTCTGTGTTCCTGCTGCACTGGCATTTAAGTAACCTGTGTGATGAGGTTCCTAGTACTGTAATCCATCCTGGGCTCTACAAATTTACAGACCCACTGCTGGGTCAGAACCATATTCTGCTGTTTGGGTTACATAACTTCATCTGGGCGTTGTGTGGATTTGGATTGTAATGTAGGCTGCCCTTCCTCCTTTTTTGTGGTACTGGGAATTCGAATCTGGGTCCTTCACACTGAGCAACAACCCCAATCCTTTGTCTTCATTTTTAATTCTAAAACAGCACTTACTAAACTGCTAAATTGCTGGGTGTGGTGGTGCACACCTGTAATCCCAGCACTGAGGAGGCTGAGGCAAGGGGATTTCTGTGAGTTGAAGGCCAGTTTGGGCTACAAAGTAAGTTGAAGACCAGCCTGAACTGCACAGTGAGACCCTGTCTCAAAAAGACCAAAAGTAAAATAAAATAATTGCTAAGTTGCCCAGGCTGGGCTCAAATTTGCAGTCCTCCTGCCTCAGCCTTCCAGAATGCTGGGATTATAGGTAAAACCATTAAAGCTAATTTGTGGGTTGCCCATGGTGCTCATTACTTCATTCCATTAATCAATTAGAGATCGTACCACAGTGATGTTCGAATTTAACCTCTTCCTGTGCGTGTTAGGTGGGATCATCCTGCAGGGGGAAACTTACCTTAATCAACTCTCTGGCGTCCTGAGGCGCTGCACGGAGAAGAAAGACAGCGCACAAGTCCTTGCTGCGTTCTCTTGAGGGACTGGCTTGCAAAATTGGTTCTCTGGCATCCTTCAAGGTAACTGATGAGATTTTTTTTTGATGACACACTTTTTAAAACATACTTAAGAGTTCATAGATTTGTATATGTTTCAACCTACTTGTTATTATCTTTATAGATACTCAAATTAAGCCCTTTGGCCAGTGGGTGCCTCTTCACACTGGAACCCAGTTTATTAGATAAGATCCTAGTAGTAGTTTTTTTCTTTTTTAAATCCAAAATGTGCCTAAGGGGATGTTTCCCATGCACCTCGATTCAAGTGCATTGGAGCTGCCTCCTCCTCCCGCAGGAGCAGCATTCTTCTGGAAGCCTGGTGTCTGAGGTCATTTCCCAATCACTGGAACAAAATACCAGACACCTGCAATTTAGAGGAGGGGAGGTTTATTTTGGCTCACGTTTCCATCCCTCCGAAGTTGGTTGGCTGCAATGCTGGGAGACTAGTGGGAGGGTCTGGTGGAGGAAAGCAGCTCACTTCCCGCCTCAGGGAAGCAGAGAGTGCGGGAGTGGGACAAGGAGATGCCCCTTTCAGCTCAGCCCCCAGTGACGGCCTCTCCCCTCCAGACCCGACCGGCTAACAGCCAGCCAGCTGTACAATCCTTCCCTAGCCTTTGGGTGCAAGGACATCCAGATGTAAATCACAGAGCCCGGCTTTCCCTCCTGTGGGCTGGCAGAGGACATGGAGCTCCCAACACTTACAACTACTGTGTGCACACGTGGAGATTTTCTAGCATGTTGAACACTGCAATTCAGTGAAGCAGGAATTTGACTCTGTACCCGGGACCTCTTCTTGTGTTTCTTCTCTTCTTTGGGGGATGGAAGGAGAACCATTATTGCTGGGCTTGGTGGCACATACCTATAATCCCAGCACTCAAGAGGCCGAAGCAGGATGACTGCAACTTTGAAACCAGTTTGGGGCACGCGGTGAATTCAAGACCACCCTGGATTACATAGTAAGCTTCTGTCTCAGAACAAAAACAAAAAAAAAGTAAACAAAAGCAAAAGGAGAGCCTTTGAGAGAGGCATGTTCTCATGGGGAGGTCATCACTACCAGCTTCTAGTAGTCTTCTATTTATTTGTTTATTTTTTTGTGGTATTGGAGACTGAACTCAGGGCCTTCACACTGAGTTACTTCCCCAACCTTTATTACTTTTTAAAAAATTTTTATTTAAAGAGAAAAAAAAAAAAAAAGAAAAACAGAAAAAAGGGTAGAAACAATACAGAATTTCAAATAAAATTAACAGTAAGAAATCACTGGTTGGTAAATTACATATTGTCTTCTTAGATATAGTTGTTCAAGTTACAAAATTAAAGCATACAAAGTAGACATTCGAACAGTGAGGCTGCAAACAGTTCTGTTCAACGATCCAGCAAAAACTTAGCAACTTGGTTATCAATCCTACACACTTAAACATACATGCAGTTAGATCCTTTAGAGTGCTTTCTTTTCCTCTTTTTATTATTTATTTATTTATTTTAATTTTTTATTATTTTGAAGGTAGTGAAATACAACAGAACAAGACAGAACAAAGCCAACTGAGACAGTGCAGTGAAATTGGTACAGAAACCTTCAACCAGGTTACTGGCATAACAGTAATAGGTACCATAGTATATTCCATTATCTGCACAACAGTTGTTCTTTCAATCAGGTATAGCCAAATCAAAGGAAATACAGGACATTCTAGAACTTATCAAAACAGAACATTGAATAGAGCAATACCATTAATCAGAACAAAGCAAAACAGTGATAACAATATTTGCCTTCAAAGAGATGGTAGGAGGAACTCACCTCCTCTTTACTACATTGCATATGGTCAACCTCTCAAGAGATGTTTAGATCTCTGGCTCTCACTTGTAACCGGGATGGGGGGGAGGTTTGATTCTCAGCTCACACATCAGTAGGCTCATGGGAGCCGCTGAGGGATTCTTCTCCTGCCTCATGCCGGGGTGCTTACCGAGAGGGTGGGCAAATTGCCTTTGTGTACTGCCCCCTGAGTCCCTCCATGGTCGGATCTCTGGAGCTGCTCTACTTTTTTAAGACAAGATGTTACAAGTAGCTGATGCTGGACTTGAACTTGAAATTCACTTCAGTCTCCCAGAGTGCTGGAATTACAGGCATGTGCTGCCCTGCCTGGCACACCCTAGTAGTCTTAGTCTGTCTCTCTCTCTTTTTGGTAAGAATTTAGTAGTTGGGCTGGGGATTTAGCTCAGTGGCATAAGCACCTGTCTGGCAAGTGCGAGGTCATGAGTTTGATCCCCAGCACACACACACACACACAAAAGTACTTATTAGTTTTTGATAGCTGCTGGTATTGTTACTGTGGGGAAGAGGATTCCAGGACAGGTTTCCAGGTTCTTGTGCCTGGCAAAGAATTGGATAAACCAACTCCCTGAAGGGCTGGGTGTAGTGGCAAATGCCTGTAATCCCAGCACTTCAGAGGCTGAGTTAGGAGAATTGTTGAGAATTGAAGGGCAGTTTGAACTACAAAGATGCTGTCTCAAAATAAACAAACAAACAAACAAACAGTGAAGATCTGCCCAGAGTATGTAGGCTCACACTGGCAGAAGGGAAGATGGCTGAGGACTGTATATTGAATTTAAGAATTTGAAATGTGCACCAGCTGAAGTCACCTCCTATTGAATCTTCAGAGCGTGACCGACAGCGTGACTGACAGGGTGTTGCACCGAGTGTGTTGTGTCTATTACGTATGTCATTTCCCATAATTCACTCATTATAACTGGCTATACAAGAAACAGTCCATATGTATGAACTTTTAATAAACTCTGAGTGAAGAAAGGTCCTGTTGGGTCGGGTCACGTTGGCTGGTCTCCCATGCATATGTCCTGGTTTGGCATTTTGGAATTTCCAAGGGTCTTTGTTATTCCTATCTCTGCCTCCAGATAGTGGACCTTAGGGCACAAGTCAAGGGTTGACCTGGGGGCATTTTCCAGGTCCTTGAGCTCCAACAGTACTCTCTGTATTAGTACAGTTTGGCTCTTGAATGTCTCCCAAAGGCCTGTGTGTTAAAAACTTGGTCTGCAACTTGGTGCTATTGGGAGGTGGTAAAACCTTTAAGAGGCAGGGCCTTCTAGGAGATCTTTAGGTCATTGTGTTCTCCAAGGGGATTGTGGGAACCTGGTCCTTCCTCTTCCTTCCTCAATCTCAAATTAACTATTTCTCTGAGGACTTCCTGGGTATCAGGGCAACACGGCTTTCTTTTTATCCATCTCGTAAGTTTTGGCAAACTGGAGGTGGCTGCACAAAGAAGCAATTCGCCTGCCCTCTTGGTAAGCACCTTCCTCCAGTGTGAGCCAGGAGGAGACCTAGCAGTGTGTCCTGTGAGCCTACCAGCGGGCTTAGAATCAGACACCCACCTCGCTGTTAGCAACTGGGGACAGAGGTCTGAGCATCTCTTGGGAGGATGACTGTATGCAATATAGCAAATGGGGGGGTTTCCTCTATCTTCTGTTTGAAAGCAAATGTTGTTTTCAGTTTTGTTTCATTATGATTAATTGCTTTACTCTATTCAATATTCTCTTTTGATTGATTTTATAATGTTCTGTCTTTGGTTTGATTTTTGCTATACCTAATTGACTAGACAACTATTGTGAAGATAATGAGATATACTATGGTACCTATTACTGTTATCCTGGTAAGCTGCTGTGAAGTTCTGTACCAAATTTACTGCACTGTCTCAATTGGTTTTGTTCCGTCTTGTTCTGTTGTATTTCTACTACCTTCAAAAAAAAAAAGGTTTTGGCAAACTGAATAGGGCATGGTGAATGTTTCTTCTTGTAAATTCACATCTCAGCCTGGGGATTTAGCTCAGTGGCTTAAGAGCCTGCCTGGCAAGCACGAGGTTGTGAGTTTGATCTCTGGTACAAAAAAAAAAAAAAAAAAAAAAAATTCACATCTTAAATGCCATTCCATATAATGTATTTTGGACCACTAAAAGCAAAACCCAGGCAGATAGGGATTTAGCTCAGCGGCATAATGCCTGCTTGGCAAGCGTGAGGTCATGAGTTCGATTCCCAGTTAGAAAAAAAAAGCAAAACCCAGATGGGTTTGGTGGTGCACATCTGTAACCCCAGCACTCAGGACATTGAGGTAGAAAGGTCATTACAAATTTGAGACCAGCCTAGGTACACAGTGAGTTCAAGGCCTGTCTTAACTGCATAGCGAAACCCTGTCTCAAAAAGCCAAAAAAAAAAGAAAAGAAAAGAAAGCAAAGCCCACAGATGGTTTCTACTTAGTTCTCTCCTCCATTCCTTCAGCAAGGCAATGAGCACTCTGTGACTCCGAAGTGCAGAGAAGGTAGGCGAGCTACAGGGAAGATTCTCGGTAAATGTAAAAACACATAGCATGTCAGCTAAGGGATGGATAAATCATAATCCAGTTTTCATATTTTTTGCTTTCCTCAATCTTTAAAAAAAAAACTAGCTCACCAACTATGGTAGCCTCACCTGTAGTCCTAGTACTTGGAGGCTGAAACAGAAGCGTTGCTGGAGCCCAGGTAGCTGGAAACCAGCCTAGACAATATAACAAGATCCCATATCAATCAACTAAAATAACCTTTTATTCTTATTTATTTTTTGTCTTCTTTTCCCCAAATCCATTTTATAAAATAACCTTTTAATTATTTCTCTCTCTTTTTAATCATTGAGAAGGTCTCACTGCTTAGTTCAGGCTGGCCTTGAACTCACTGTGTAGCCCAGATGGCCTTGAACTTGCAGTGACCCTATCTCAGCCTCCTGAGTACTGGGATTACAGATGTATGCTGCCACATCTGGTTTAAATTTTGTTTTTATTACTTTATATATGCGTATATGTTTTTTGCATTTGTTCTTTGAGATAGAGTCTCTGTTCCATCTAGGCTAGCTTTGAACTTGCTGTGTAATCCAGGCTGGCTTTGAATTTATGATCCTTCTGCCTCAGAATCCTGAGTGTTGGGATTACAGGCAAGCATCACCATACCCAGTTTAAAATACTTTTTTTTTTTTTCGAGGCAGAGTCTCCCCATGAAGTTGAGGCTGGTCTTGAATTCATGGTAATCCTCCTTCTTTGGCTCCCCTACCCCACTGAGTGCTGGGATTACAGACAGGCACATACCACCACACCTGGCAAAAGGAGTTGTGTTACTACTACTAAGAATTTTTTGAAGCCCAGCATGATGGTGTAACACTCAGGAGACTGAGGCAGGAGGATCACTGCAAGTTCAAGATCAGCCTGAGCTACATAGCCAGACCCTGCCTCAAAACCAAAACCCAAAAACAAACAAAAAAACAAGCTGTCCCTTTCCATTCAGCCGATCCATGGCCTAGGAGGCAGCCATAGCGCCCAACCGGAATGGCATCATTCTGAAACCCCACTTTCACGAGGCGTGGCAGTAAAACATGGCTCTGTGGTTCCATCAGCCAGCTCAGAAGATCCAAAGGCACAAGACCCAGCAGGCAAAAGCACGCAGCATCACCCTGTGTCCTGACCCGTTCAGCCCATATGGCATCCTCCCCACGGTTCCACACCATACTAAAGTCCGAGCTGGC
This sequence comes from Hydrochoerus hydrochaeris, assembly GCA_004027455.1. NCBI lineage: Eukaryota > Metazoa > Chordata > Mammalia > Rodentia > Hydrochaeridae > Hydrochoerus > Hydrochoerus hydrochaeris. Next base: position 4,650 of record PVLA01013043.1, on the reverse strand, counting down.
TGGGGCTCAGTCTGGAGGAGCAGAAGGTGACGTGTTCACAAGGAGGTGGCCTGGACCACTGGCATCTTGGTGGGCCCAAGGAGGCAGAACAAATCCACCTAGTTGCTGTAGGCCAATGTGCAGCGGAGGGAAGAATACTGCTCCAAACTCACCCTAGGAAGCCATCGGTCCCCGAGAGGAGAGACAGCTCTGCTGAAGAGCTCAAACCGGCCACCCAGCTGACAGGACCCTTGATGCCCATCAGGAACATCTACATCTACAAGAAGGAGAAAGCCAGGGTCATCACAGAGGAGGAAAAGATCTTCCAGGTGCTCGCCGGTCTGTGCAGGGCCCGTGCCAACACCTGGCTCTTCGGCATCCGGGCAAAGAGAGTCTAGGAAGCTGCAGAGCAGGACGTGAGGTTTAAAAATAAAGCACTGTTGGGGGTCTTATAACAAACGCTCAGAAAAGCTAAATAAACAAACCAAGAAACAAACAAACTGATAAATTCTGCTAGCCTAAGGCTTAGCTATCTGTAATATGGCATCAGCCCAGCTTGGCACTGGACCCTGAGAAACAACTTACCTCTCCAAGAGTAACTTCTGTGTTCTCATTCCGGAGATAAACCTCCAGCTCCCTCTCTGCGGTGCACTGAGCCCTCTCCAAGCCCAAGACTCCACAACCACCCAAGCCTCCACCCCCAGCCCCCAATAAATCTTTCTGTCTCCTGTTTTATACAGGCAAATGCTCTTTCAAATCAGCAGTTGACGTGTCATTTTGTCAACCTCCCAAACTTCTCCCCCAGCCAAAACTGATAAAAGTGGTCCCACTTCTTGCTCTTGTTGAGAGCTGCTGAACCTTATAAAGCTCTTTCATGCCCTTATTTAAGGCCTCTTTCTATTTTGCCTACCTCCTTTTTATCTCTCCTACGCTGCTTAGATTGAGTGCCACAAAAATATTCAATCACAAACTACTTTTTTTCTTCCTCCCTTTTCAGTGTGACTGAACTATATCCCTAGCCAGATCACAATTGCTTCTTTTATGTTTTTTAAAATTTTATTTTATTTTGTCTTTTTGAGACAGGGCCTTACTATGCAGTTCAGGCTGGCCTTGACCTCACTTCGTAGCCCAGGCTGGTCTCGAACTTGCAATGATCCTCCTGCCTCAGCCTCCTGAAAGCTGAGATTAACTACCTTTTATTGCAGGCAGAAACAGACCAACAGGTGTAGTTACATTTTAACCCACACTGCTGAGAAATCCTTCTCTTGTCTTACATAAGCCTTTGGGAATTCAAAGAAAGCAGCCAGGTATCCATCTCCCAGAACCCGGAGCCTCATGGAACTCTCAATTCCCTGATCACTGGCACTATAGCGAAGGCTCAGCCTTTGCCAGGATTCTAAAGACTTATTCTCTCCACCATCTCCTGCCACAGCCAGCCCCTCCCTTCTCCCCGTCAGATGCTGACAGGTTTCATCAGGCATCTAAAGTTCAAGAAGTTAAGTTCGTGAAACTTAATGCCAGGGAGGTTTGAGCAATCATTCTTTGCATAATATAGTAGTACTCAGAGTTATATTTCACATGCCAAAAAGCCTTCCCATCTCACTTTCTCATTTTTGATATAGAAGTGGGTACTGAGAAATACTGCCTTGCTGAAAACAGTAAAACCCAGGAGCTCTAATGCCCTGGCATGTTTCAATTTCAGCCTCAGGCCAGACATGGTAGTGCACATCCCTCTGATCCCAGTACTCTCAGGAGGCTGTGGCAGGAGGATTGCTGCAAGCTCCAGACCAGCCTGGCTTACGTAATGAGTTCAAGCCCAGCCTTAACTATGCAGTGAGACCCTGTCTCAAAAAAACTACCCCTCCCCAAATTCAGCCTCAGTTCTTTGTGGGGTGAGTAAAAGGAAAGGGCAGCGACTGTGGCAAACTAGAGCCCCACACCCTTTCTTTCACTCTTCCTATTTATCTATTTATTTACTGAGAAAGGGTCTCACTATGTGGTTCAGGCTGGCCTTGAACTATGTAGCCCAGGTTGGCTTCCAGTTTGTGTGGATCCTCCTGCCTCAGCCTCTGGGATGCTAGGATTTTAGGTGTGTGCCCTCACTCCCAGTTGACACCCTTTCTTAAAGGACAGATGCTGCTGATTTTCAGCTGTTGATTGCCAGGGGAAAGGTGCTAAAATGTGCAGTTACCTACCTCACCTATGAGGAAGTACTCTCAGCCCTTTACACAACATACCTGACCAACCTGTGGTCAAGAGGAAATAAAAGGTGGTGTGGTAGTGCACACCTGCAATCTCAGCATTGGGGAGACTGTGGTGTGATGAAAGATACAGTGAAAGCTGCTGACAATCGCCATCCACTGGAGAGGCAGGCTCATAGGAACATAAGTGTGTCCTTGTGCACTTCATTACCAGATCTGGCACCATGTGACTTCTGGCTCTTCCCCAAAGCCAAAGTAACCGTGAAAGGGAAGCATTCTGAATCAAGTCAGAACACTAAGGCACCAACAACAGTGCCCCCAAGGACATTCATGGAAGGGGACTTCCAGAGCTGCTTTAGAAAGTGGCAGGAACACGGACTAAGTGTGTTTGAAGCAAGGGAGAGTATTCTGAGAGTGAATTCCTGGCAACATGTCTTTTACTGTAACAAATTTATTTAAATATTCACCATATATTTCAATGATGCTTTGTGTAATCGACACAATGATCCACACAGAGTAATTTTTAAGAGGTATTTATCTTGAATGCTCAAGATGGAACTCAAGCCTCTTACTGTATGCTTACCATATGCTCCAAAAACTGAGCCAGACCCCAAGTGCCAGCATATATTTCAATCATATTTATGGCCTCTCAGACAATCTACAATTACTTTTCAATCCATAAAGTACACATTTGTTAAAAGCGAGAACTTGGCTGTGCTGACGGGCTTTGCATTCTGATTGTGGTGGTGCTCCTGCAGGTCTACACAGATAGGATGCAGCTTGCAGGGAAAAATCTGTCCAAAGTGAATGAGATCTGTGGTTTAGTTAGTTTCATTGTGCTATGGCTAATGTCCTGGTTTTGATAGGAGATCGTATTTATTGTGTAAGATGTTTTCTTTGGAAGAAGCCAGGTAAAGCCAGGCGTGGTGGTACAAGCCTCTGATCCTAGCAGTTTGGGAGTCTAAGGCAGGCAGATTGCAAAATTGAGCCCAGCCTGGGTCACTTAGTGACTTAGGGAGAACTTGTCTCAAAATAACAAATTAAGAAAAAGGGCTAGGGATGTAAGTCATTGTGAAGGCCTCAGGTTCAGTTTCTAGTACCAAGAAGGAGCAGGAGCAGCAGAAAAAAAAAAAAAAAGAAGATGAAGAGGAGGAGGAGGGAGGGAGGAAGCTGCCACTAGGTGAACATATATGGGAGCTCTCTTGTTATGACTTGTGTTTAGACGTCCCCCTAAATCCCGATAGGGCATAAGTGGGGCTTTTTACAGGTGGCAGGATCTGGGATGTGTGATACTGGGATTGAGGATGGGTATTGGGAATGATTCATGATGCAATGCTAGGATTAAGGCTGCCCCACCCTGAGTGTGAGTGCTACCCACTCTAAGGGACACCTGGATAAGATTTAAGGGGCAGAAAGAGGGTCTTCACTTGTCACTTGCTGCTTGCTACTTACTACTTCCCTGTTTTGCTGCTTTCCTGATTTCTTCCTACCATGAACTGTTTCTCCCCTGCAGTCTGCCTCTGCTGTGTCACCCTGCCTTGGAGCCAACCTTGGAAAACCTCTACAAACTGAGCTTTCCTCCTTTAGTTTTGGGTGTTTGGTATTTTGTCTCAGCAGTGAGGAGAAATAACTGAGACATCTCTGTTGTTTCTCGACCTCCTCTTTCCCCTACCCGTGCACTCCAACCTTTGGCAATCAGCAACTGGTATTCTCTCTATAGATTTACCTATTCTGAATATTTCATAAATGGAATCAAATATCTGTGACCATTCACATTTGGCTTCTTTTACTTGACACAGCGTCTTGAAGGTTCACCCTGTCTAGCATGGCCACAGCTGTGGTTGACTAGGACCCATTATCCCTGTGCCCCACACCCTGGGTATCCAGTTACTCCTTGGTAGACATTTAGATTGCTTCCACCTTTTGGCCATTGTGAATAGGGATTCTCTGAATGTTCATGTACAAAGTTTGTCTCAGCAGCAGTTTGTAAATGTTTTGAGCACATGGCTGGGAGGGTAAGAGCTGGATCCTGTGGTCACTCTGTTTCCCTTCTATAGGAGTCACCAAGCTGGGTTTCCACAGCCATTGCACCTTACCTTCCCACTAGTGAAACACGTGGACACCAACTTTTCCACCTTCTTGCCAGCACTTTTCTTTCTTTCTTTCTTTCTTTCTTTCTTTCTTTCTTTCTTTCTTTCTTTCTTTCTTTCTTCCTCTCTCTCTTTCTTCCTTTCTCTCTCTCTCTCTCCTTCCTTCCTTCCTTCCTTCCTTCCTTCCTTCCTTCCTTCCTTCCTTCCGAGTACGTGGGATTGAACCCAGAATCTCTGCTCTGAGCTACATCTCCAGACCTTTTTAAAAAACTTTTAAAACCTTTGTTACAGGGTCGTGCTAAGTTTCCTAGGCTGGGCTAAAATTTGCAGTCCTCCTACTTCAGCCTCCCAAGGTGCTGGGATTACAAGCATGCTCCACC
>PVLA01013042.1:12979-39712 GCA_004027455.1 Hydrochoerus hydrochaeris | reverse complement strand
AGTTGCTAATTTTCACCACATCCCCATTCACCTCCCCTATTCGGCCTACGTAGAGCCCAGATGGAATTTTGTGAGTGACAGTGGACGTTTAACCGAATGGTAACTCCAAATGCTACAGTTATACAAGGTGCGATTTCATTCTTTAAGCAAATTAGCACATCCCCCGCTACCTGGTTTTCAGCTAGTGATCTGGAAATGCTTTTTTTCTCTACACCTAGCCATGAGTACCACCAGAAACAATTTGCTTCCAGCTCCCAAGGCCCACAGTATAACTTTACTGTCCTACCTCAAGGGCGTATCAGCTCTCTCGGCCTGTGTCTCAATTTAATTGCAAGAATCTTGATTGCCCTTCCCTTCGCTTCCCTTCCACAAGATATCACAAGCTACCACACAGTTTCACATGATATCACACCATTAAGTTGATTAGTGTACATGTCAGATCCTGCCAGCAGTTTCTAAGTTAGATGAACCAATCTGGTGCTTCAGCACACAGACATACAGAATAGAAGTGAGTGAGTCTGCCTTTCTATATGAAAAGGCACAGAGAACTCAGTATCAGAACACCAGTCCCAGCCCCCACAGCCAGAGGCCAAGATCAACTCCTTACCCAGCACAAATCCCACAGGAAACCTGACTGGAGTACAGAGCACGTTTCTAGGATCTGACATGTACACTGATGTAGACTTGTGAATACTAGAGGAATTTTACTACTTTTATTTTTCTTTGTGTGATTGGTTATCTTTTTCTGGCCAGCTGGTGTGTTTTCTGCTTTTTCTGTTGTTCTGTTTTGTGGTTATTTTGTTTTTGTTTTGGTTTTCTTTTCCTTTTTTAAAAATTATTTGGGTTTCTTACCTTTTTATTTTTTTCTACTCAACTTCTTTCTCTCAACTACCTGTTGAATATGTGAAATTTTCAAGTGAGTAAACACTGTCTCTTTTCTTTCTGATTCACTTCAATATCCCTTCATTTTCTCTTTCACTCTTTGTGTCCTAAAATTTTCCAAAACTTGAGTGAACATCCTTTGCCATCCATCCATGCTTCTACTATATTTGACCTCATTCATCTCTCTATCTTGTCTTAACACCAGCCCTACACCTGCAACAGGGTAAAACCAATCCAGTAAGGGAAAAATCACTGCATATAAGTTGCTGGTATATATTGGATTTTATTATATAATAGTACAATTTGCTTCTATGGTTAAAGGTATCAGGTTAATAGTTAGCACAGTTTATCAGTACCTAGACAATAATTGATGCATTATTATTGCTAACTGTACTGCATTAGCTAGGATGTCACATATGTTATAATGATTTTCTCCCTTACATGATGTAACACTGTGATTGTATGGAGCCATAATCATCACCATAGCCCAGTATCAAAGTACTGAATGCTGACAAAGTAGCAACATTTCATCCTTAACAAATTGGTAAGGTAGGATCTTGAGATAGATATAAAGAGCCACCCATATCCAGAAGACAACATGAAGAACAGAAATCTCCTAGGGAAACTTTGGTACTAGGGATAAAAATATCTATCATAAGAAATTGGCAAACAGCAACACAGAAAACAAAATAAAACAAAAATTAGAAAATATAAAATGTCAAGACAGAAACAAAAAGCAACCCAGACCCCTAATCTACACAAAACAATCCCAGAGCACAGTGACATAGGGGAAACTGAAAGTCATGCACTGGAGCATTCTGAAATGATAAGAGCAGAACAGAAAACACAAAGGGAAAGGTTATTGAAAAAATATCCCTGCATCAGGGGTAAGCTGCATGGAACCTCCACCGTGGGCCTGCCCTGCCACCGGGAACATTGAGGAGGCCCACCAAAGACTGAAAACTGTCCTAGACTGCTTCTGCTTGGCCCACCCTCCCACCTGGAACATCAGAAGACCTCAGGAGGCTCCAGTTACTGTGAAAAAAATTGGAATTTTGCTGCCAGGCTGCAAACCTTGGACTATAGCAGATTAACTGTATCAGTGTGGTGAGTATGCCCCTAAAATAGAGGTGTACAGGGGATAAATAAGGCCACTAGTAAAACCCCCTCCAACTAACTGTAAGACTTTGGTGAGTCTGAAAAGAGTGTGTGTGATCCCCTCTTACACATAGAAAACATCAGGCAGAGAGAAAATGACAAAATGAAAAAGCAAAATGCAGTCTCAAACATATGGTTCACCAGAAGCAAATATAGGATACTTTGAAATAGAGGACCCCAAAAGTAACACACTGGGAATCTCTGAAAAGATAGCCAGTGAAAAAAAAATAACAGACAAACAACTGCATCAGGCTATAGAGGAAATCAAATTACAAGTACTCTCCCATGTAAAGATAGAAATAACAACTTTAGTAAAGGAGTTGTTGAATGCAGCTAAAGAAGAAAAAGAGAAAAAAGTACATGAGCATGGGAAACTGATTGAAACTTTGAATGGACAATATAGAAAACAAGCAGAATTCATGAAACAAACTAAAAGAGACATCCAAGAAACAAAATATTCTACTGAAAGTGTGAAAAACCACCAAAAGGAAGCTGAGAATAGGATTTCAGACCTTGAGGACAGGATCACAGTTAGTGATCAGGAAAGGATAGAACTTTTAAAAATAACAAAGAAGCATAAAATGACAATCTAGAAGCTTCATGATGATGCCAAGAGCAACAATATAACAATAATGGGCATTAGCAAAGATACAGGAGTCCAGGCAAATGACATATGTAAAGTATTTACAGAAATAATAGCAGACAACTTCTCAAACATGGGGAGAGAATCTGATACGCAGATAAGTGAGCCATATAGAATGCCATACAGTCAAAATCAACATAAATCCACACCCAGACACATAATAATTAAGATCTCAGACATATAGCATAAAAGAAGAATACTAAAAGTTGTCAGAGAAAAGTCATAACTCACCTATCAAGGAAAGCCCATTAGAATCACGGCAGACTTTTCAGCACAAACCCTCAAGTCAAGAAGAGCTTGGAGTGAGGTATTTCAAGCCCTGAAAGAAAAAAAACCTTCAACCCAGACTAACATACTCAGCAAAACTTTCATTCAAATTTAATGGAGAAACAAGATACTTCCATGACAAAGAACAACTGAAGAAATTCATGTCCACCAAACCAACCCTAGAAAGAGTACTGAAAGACATACTAGACAGAGATAAAAATGACCACAATCCACAAAACAACAACAACAACAAAAAAACACTAGGTAGGATAAGCAAATAAATAAGAGGAAAAGCAGAAAGAAACAACTGCAACATAACATGGCAAAGTCAAGCAAGTACATATCAGTGCTATCCATAAATATAAATGGTCTCAGTTCACCTATAAAAAGAAATATATTGACAGAATGGACCAAGAAAGAGGATCACACAATATGCTGTATACAAGAAATACATCTGACCCAAAAGGAAACTCCTAGATTAAAAGTCAAAGGATGGAAAATAGTATTCCATGCAACTGGAACCCCCCCAAAAATCAGGGGTAGCTATTCTATTTGCAGACAACGTGAACTTCAAACCTAAAATGATTAAAAGAGATAGAGAACGTCACTACATACTTGTCAGTGCAAAAATTCAAGATGAAGAACTAACAATTATAAATATATATGCACCAAATGCAGAAGCACCCAACTGTATAAGACAGATACTAATGGACATGAAAAACCAAATACACAAGAACATACTTATAACAGGAGATCTTAACAGCCCACAGTTACAAAGAGATAGATGAACTAGACAAAAAGTCAGCAAAGAAACAACAGAACTGAATCATACCTGTGAGCAATTGCATTTAGTAGACGTTTAAAGAGTGTTCCACCCAACCACAACAGAATATACATTCTTCTCAGCTGCTCATGGGACATTCTCCAAAATAGACCATATATTATCCCATAAAATATTCTTAAGTAAAAGCAAAGGTATTGAAATCATACCATGCATAATATCTGACCACAGTGCACTGAAATTGGAAATTAATGGCAAAAGAAATTGTAAATCCTGCATAAATACATGGAAATTAAATAACAGCCTTTTGAACAACCAGTGGGCTAAAGATGAAATTAAAGAAGAAATAAAACAATACCTACAAATCAATGAAAATATACAAACAACATACTGTAATCTGTGGCATGCAATGAAAGCAGTCTTAAGAGGGAAATACATAGCAATAAACTGTCATATCAAGAAAACAGAACAAGCACAAATAAACAACCTAATGCTTCATCTCAAGCTTCTAGAAAAAGAACAAGCTAAACCCAAAGCTCATAGAAGAGAGAAAATAGTAAGATTAGAGCAGAAATCAATGCAATTGAAACTAAAAAAAAGAATACAAAGAATTAATGAATCAAAAAGCTGGTTTTTTGAGAGAATCAACAAAATTGACAAATCCCTAGCTAACCTTATCAAAAGAAAGAAAGGAAAAACCCAAATTCATGCAATAAGACCTGAATAGGGAGAAATTACTACAGATCCCATGGAAATTCAAAAGATCATGAATACCTACTCTGAAATTCTCTACTCACATAGAGTGGAAAACACAGAGGAAATGGACCGATTTCTAGACACATATGAACTACCAAAGCTCAACCAAGAAGATATAGCAATTTTGAACACCCAATATCAGCTATTGAATATTGAAAATGTAATTAAAAACTTATCAACAAAGAAAAGTCCAGGTCCTGATGGATTCACAGCTGAATTCTACAAGAAATTTAGAGAAGATTTGATGCCAATACTCCTTAAACTCTTCAATGAAATTGAGAAAAAAGTAATCCTCCCTAAATCATTCCTGGAGGCAAGTATTACTCTGATACCAAAACCAGAGAAAGATCCAACTAAAAAAGAGAACTATAAGCCAATCTCACTAATGAACATTGATGCAAAAATTCTCAACAAAATACTGGCAAAGAGAATGCAGCAAATCATCAAGAAGATTATACATCATGACCAAGTGGGGTTCATTCCAGGAATGTAGGGATGGTTTAACATATGTAAATCAATAAATGTAATACACCACATCAACAGAGCCAGAAACAAAAACCACATGGTCATCTCAATAGATGCAGAAAAAGCTTTCGACAAAGTCCAACACATGTTCATAATAAAATCTCTTTAGAAACTCGGAATACACAGCATCTACCTCAACCTTATAAAGGCCATCTATGACAGACCAACAGCCAACATTATACTAAATGGACAAAAACTGAATTCTTTCACTTTAAAATCAGGAACAAGACAAGGATGTCCACTATCTCCACTCCTTTTCAATATAGTTCTGGAAATACTAGCTAGGGCAATCAGACAAGAGAGAGAAATAAAAGGAGTAAAGATAGGAAATGAAGAAGTTAAATTATCACTATTTGCAGATGACATGATACTCTATATAGAAGACCCAAAAATCTCCATTAAAAGAGTGCTAGAGGTAATAAACAAGTTCAGCAGTGTAACTGGATACAAAGTCAATGCTCAAAAATCAATAGCATTCCTGTACACAAATAAAAAACTCACTTGTGGAAATATCGCCCTTTCCAATAACATGTAAAAAAAAATGAAATACTTAGGAATCAACCTAACTAAAAATATAAAAGACCTACATGCTGAAAATTATACTATGCTAAAAAAGGAGATTGAATAGGATATTAGAAAATGGAAGGACATTCCTTGCTCTTGGTTAGGAAGAACCAACATCGTGAAAATGGCTATACTCCCAAAACTGTTATACAGATTTAATGCAATACCAATCAAAATAACATTGATATACCTCACAGGTCTAGAGAAACACTCCTAAGATTCATTTGGAAACAGAAGAACCCTAGAATAGCAAAGGCAATTGTAAGCAACAAAAGCAAGGCAGGAGGCATCGCAATTCCTGACTTGAAACAGTACTATAAAGCCACAGTGATAAAAACAGCTTGGTACTGGCAAAGAAATAGACCTGAGGATCAATGGAACAGATTAGAAGATGCAAGCACAACTGCAAAGACACTCAGCCACCTGATATTTGACAAATGGGCTAAATATATCCACTGGAAGGATAGTCTTTTTAATAAATCGTGTTGGAAAAATTGGCTCTCTAAATGCCAAGGACTGAAACTAGATCCAAGCCTATCACTATGCACAAAACTAAAGTCTAAATGGATCAAAGACCTCAATATTAAAACAGAAACACTAAATCTACTGGAAGACAAGGTAGGTGGAAGTCTTGGAGACATAGGGCTAAGGCAGAGAATTCATGAACAAAATGCAAACTGCAAAGAAAACACTTCAAAGAATCAACTGATTTGGGTCTCATAGTATTCAAAAGTTTTTGCACTTCAAAAATAATCAACAGAGTGAAAAGAAAACCCACAGTGTGGAAAAGAGTTTTAGCCAGCAACCCCTCAGACAAACGACTTGTATCCAGAACATATAAAGAATTGAAAAACATCAAGCCCCCCCAAATTCAAAGTCCCTCTCCAAAAATAGGCATCTGAGATGAACACACAGTTTTCAGAGAAACATATACAAATGGCAAATAAGTACATGACGAAATGTTCACCATCACTGGTCATTCGAGAAATGCAAATTAAAACAGCATTGAGATTCCACCTCACTCCAGAAAGAATAGCTGCCATCAAGAAATTGACTGATAACAAATGTTGACAAGGCTGTGGGGAAAAAGGAACAGTGCTCCACTGTTGGTGGTAATGTAGACTGGTTCAAACACTATGGAAATCCATATGGAGAATTCTCAGAAGACTAGGATTGGAAGCCCCATTCAATCCAGCTATTCCCTCCTGGTTATTTTCCTCGAAGTACAGAAAAGTTCATATCACAGTGATATATGTGCACCCATGTTCATAGCTGCACAATTTGTGATAGCTAAATCCTGGAAACAACCAAGATGCCCATCAACTGCAGAGTGGATGAAAAAGATGTGCCATTTTTATATAATGGAATATTACTCGGCCATAAAAAGGATGATCTTGAGGCCTTCATAGGTAAATCGAGACAACTTGAGACTATCCTCATTAGTGAAATAAATAAGAATAATATCTATAAATATCATATTGTGTCTCTAGTGTAAAAAGTAAATAAGTAATACAAGTGAATATAACCAAAATGTGTAAATGCTATTGTAAAAAAGAGAGGAAAAGAAAGTGCTCTAAGAGATATAACTGCATATATATTTGAGTGTGTAAACTAGATGATCATATTGCTGAGTCTTTGTTGGATCTTTGAGCAGAACTCTTTGTAGTCTGACTGTTTGAATGTTTACTATGTACCCTTTAACTTTGTAACTTGAACAACTACATCCAGGATGACAGTATGTAATTTATAAATTACTGATTTCTTAATGGGGCTTTTTCTCATTTTCCTTCGTATCTTTCTTTTTCTTTCTTTCTTTTAGAATTCTGTATTGTTGCTACCCTTTTTCTGTTTTGCTTTTTTTCTTCTCTTTAAAAAAGTATAATTTGTATTGTAAAAAAAGAGGAAATAGGAAGCACTATAAAAGATATAGCTGCATTTATGTTTAGGTGTGTGGGATTGATGACCATATTTCTAGGTTCTTGTTGGATTGTTGAACAGATCTGTTTGCACTCTCACTGCTTGAGTGTCCACTTTGTGTGCTTTAATTCTGTAACTTGAATAACTATTTCTAAAAGAACAATTTGTAATTTATCAACTAGTGATTTCTTACTGCTTATCTTCTTTCTTGAAATTCTGTAATATTTCTTCTTTTTTCTGTTTTTTTCTCTTTAAATAAAAAAGCAAAATTATCCTCTCAGATATAAAACAAAATGATGATCAAAATGAAACATTATAGTAGACACAGATTAAAAATATATTTGTTAGGAAAATAACAGAATACATAAATGCCCATCATAGGAAAGAAATGGAATGCATGAACCAAATCCTCACAGAAATTTAAGGAATTACAAACTCCATAGAAAATATATGCAACAGATTGAACAAAGGATAAGATAAAATATCAGATCGAGAAGACAGGATTGTAGCTAATGACCATGTAAAGAAAGATGTCTTAAAAATAGCAACGTACCATGCAAAAATCAATCCAACAGCTAAAAGATGAAACAAAGAAGAATAACATAAACTTGATTGGGGTCAATGAGAAAATTAGAGACAACACAAATACCATTAAAAAAACCTCTTCATAGAAATAATAACAGAAAATTTTCTAAACATGGATAAAGAATTTGGCATACAAACAAGTGAAGCATGTAGGAATCCAAATAGTCATGACCAAAATAAATCTACACTAACGCATATAAATAATCAATGTTTCAGAAATTCAGAAAAAAAAGGGATATTAAAAGCAAGTGGAGAAAAGAAATATATTATCTATAAAGGAAAGCCTTTCAGAATCACAGCAGACTTCTCAACACTAACCCTTAAATCAAAGAGAACTTGCAGTGAGGTAGTTCTAGCCATAAAAGATAAACACCAATCTAGATTGATGTACCCTACAAAACAGTCCTTCAAAAATGATGAAAAAATAAGATACATGTGTTAAGAACAACTGAGAAAATTCATGACCACCAAACCAGCTCTTCAACTGTTCTAAAAGATATACTAGAAAGATGATATTAAAACCACAACTACAAGAACATCTGTAGAATGAAGCCATCAAGCAGTGCAAACAATTAGACAGGGGAAAGACAGGGAACAACAAAAAATATGAGAAAGATATGCATATATATATATATATATATATATATATATATATATATTAACCATCAATGAATATAGCCTCAACTCACCAGTCAAAAGAAACAGACTGGCAGAATAAATCAAGAAGCAAAATTGAACAATATGCTGCATTCAAGAAACACATTTAAAAATCAAAATAAGTTCATAAACTGAAAGTCAAAAGATGGAAAACAATTCTGCATGCCACAGAAAACAAGAAAAAATAGGAGTAACTATCCTCTTTGCAGACAATAGGAACTTCAAGCCAAAACTGATTAAAAGAGGAAGAGAATGTCATTACATACTTGTTAAGGGAATGCCCCAAGAAGAAGTGATAATAATAATATATGCACACCAAACACTGGTGCATCTAACTACATATAACAAATATTAATGCACATGAAAAATCCAATAAACACTAACACAATTATAATGGGGATGCATAATACCACACATTTACAATTAGATGTACCAGCTAGACAAAACAAAAAACAAACAAAACCCCCAAAGAAATATCAGAATTAAAAGAAATCTGTGAATAAATGGATGCAGTAAAGGTCTACAGAATGTTCCAACCCACAACATCAGAATGCACATTCTTTTCAGCTGCACATGGGATGTTCTCAAAAATAAAGCACATATTAACCCATAGAACATGCTTAGGTAAATGCAGAGGAATTGAAATTATCCCATGCATATTATCTGAGCACAGTGCAAAGAAATTGAAAATCATGACAATACAACCACAAAAACTATATAAACAAATGGAAATTAAACAACACCCTCCCAAACAACCAATTGGTCCCAGAAGAAATTAAAGAACTTACACAGTATCTGCAATTAAATAAAAATGTCAACCCAACATACTGGAACTTATGGGATGCAATGAAAGCAGTCCTACAAGGGAAATATATGCATATTCTCACATCAGAAAACTTAATAAACTCAAATAGACAACTTACTGTCGAACCTCAAACTTCTAGAAAAAGAACAAATCAAATACAAAGCTCAGACAAGAGAGAAAATTTTAAAGATCAGAGCATAAATTAATGCATCTGAAACTAAGTAAACAATACAAAGAATCAATGAATCAAAGAGTTGATTCTTGGTATGATTAAATAAAATTGATAAAATCAGATCGATCCTTATCAAAAAGAGAAAAGACTAAAATTCTAGTAATTAGGAATGAAAAGGATGAATTCACAATGGATTCTGTGGAAATCTAGAAGATCTTGAAATGCTACTTTGAGAATCTATACTCTGATAAAATGGAAAACACAACAGAAATGGACAAATTCCTAGACACATATGAATTACTATAGCTGAACTGAGAAGATATAAATATTCTAAATAACTGGATATTAGTCAATGAAAGTGAAAGCGTAATTAAGATCTAGCAAAGAAGAAAAGCTCAGGCCCTGATGGATTCAATGTTGATTTCTACAAGAAATTGACAGAAGATCTAATTCCACTAATGCTGAAACTCTGTAATGAAACTGAAAGAGAAGCAGTACTTCCAAAATCATTCCCTAGAGCAAGTATTACCCTGATACCAAATCCAGAGAAGAAATAAACCAAAAAGAAAATGATAGATCAATCATCCCAATGAACATAGATGTACAAATCCTGAATAAGATACTGGCAAACAGAATGTAGCAAATCATCAAGATGATTATACACTATGATTAAGTAGGATTCATCACAGGAATGAAAATATTGTTCAATATATGCAAATCAATAAATGTAACATACATAACATAACAGCAAAATTAAAAAAAAGTTCAACTAAATAGATTTATAAAAAGTATTTGACAAAGCCCAACATCCATTCATGATAAAAATCCTACAGAAAATCAGAATAGATATTATTTATCTATTATCAATCTGATGAAAGTCATCCATGACAAATCAACAGCTAGCAACATGCTAAATGGTCAAAAAGTGAAAGCTTTCACTTTAAAATCAGGAATAAGACAAATATTTCCCAATCAGAAGTAGTATTCAATATAGTTCTGGAGACATTGGTCAGAGAAATTATAAAAGAGAAAGAAATAAAAAGAATAAATATAGGCACAGAAGAAGTTAAATTATCATTATTTGTAGATGACATGATACTCTACATAGAAGACCCAAAATTTCCACCAAAAGACTGCTAGATTTAATAAACAAATTCAGTAGTGTAGCAAGATACAAACTCAATACTCAAAACTTAATAGCATTTCTCTACACAAACAACAAATTCAAAGACAGAAAAATTAGGGAAACCACACTCTTCAAAATAGCATTTAAATAAAGGAAATACAATCTAACAAAGGATGTAAATTTTTTTATTGAAAATTACAGTACTTTTAAAAAGGAAATCTAAGAGGATATCAGAAAATAGAAAGGTATCACCTGCTTTTGAATAGAAGGAACCAACATAGTGAAAATGGCCACACTCCCAAAATTGCTATACAGACATAATGCAATCTCAATCAAAACAACACAAGCATACTTCATAGGACTAGAGGAAAGATTCCTAAAATTCATTTGCAAACAGAAGATACCTACAATAGCAGAGGCAAATCTGGGTAACAAAGGCAAGTCAGGAAGCATCACAATTTCTTGCTTGAAATTATACTACAAAGTTACTGTGATAAAGTCAACGTGAAACTGGCAAAAAAAAAAACACCTGAGAATCGGTGGAACAGATTAGAAGATGCAGACAGAACTCCAAACACATTCAGCCACCTGATATTTGGCAAGGGAGCCAAATATGTTCACTGGGAGAAAGATAGCATCTTTAATAAATGGTACAGGAAAAACTGACTTTCCACATACCAAAGACTAAATCTAGACCCATTTCCATTATCAAGAACTGAACTACAGTTAAAAATTTTTTTTTGTACCAAGGATCGAACTCACAACTCTGTGCTTGCAAGGCAGGCACTTATGCCAGTGAGCTAAATCCCCAGCCCTGAACAACAGTTAAAATGGGTCAGAGATCCAAATATAAAACAGAAACATTAAATCTACTGGAAAACAAAATAGGTACAAATTTTGGAAACATAGGTGTATGCAGAGAGTTCATGAACAAAATACAGACCACATGGAAATTACTTCAAAGAATCAGACACTGGAATCTCATAGCTTTTGTACAACAAAAGAAATCACCAGCAGAGTGAAAATAAAACCCATAGAGTGGGGAAAATATTGTAAGTTTTCCCTCAGACAAAGAACTTACATTAAGAGCATACAAAGAATTGAAGAAAACCAAAGCCCCAAAAGACCAAATCCAAAAATGGTCATCTGAGGTGAATACACACTTCTGAGATGAAGAAATAAAAATGACAAATAAATATATGAAAAAATGCTTGATACCACTGATCATTTGAGAGATGCAAATTACAACACTGAGATTCCATGTCACTCCAGAAAGAATGACTAGTATCAAGATTAAATAATAACAAATGCTGGATGTGCTATGGGAAAAAAGGAAATCTCCTCTGTTGATTGAATTCAGACTGGTGCAACCAATGTGAAAATCAGTATGGTGACTCCTCACAAAACTATGGCTGGACGTCTCACTTGACCTAGCTACCCATCTTCTGGGAATGCTCCCAGAAGAATTAAAAACAACATAGTACAGTAATATATGTTCACCCATGGTTATAGCAGCACAATTTGTAATGACTGAATCTTGGAAACAACCCAAATGTCCATCAGCTGAGGAATGATTAAAAAAAATGCTATATTTTATATAATGGAATACTACTTGGCCACAAATAATGATAGAGTTGAGACCTTTATACATAAATGGATGCAACCTTTTTACCATTTTTTATTTAAAGAGAAAAAACAGAAAAAAGGTAGAAATATTACAGAATTTCAAAAAAAGGATAAACAGAAAGAGATCACTGATGGATAAATTACATATTGTCCTTTTAGAAAGAGTTGTTCAAGTTACAAAATTAGATCATATAAAGTAGACATTGAAGCAATGAGACTGTAAACAGAACTGTTCAACAATCCATCAAGAACTTAGAAGTACGGTTATCAATCCTACACACTTAAATATTCATACAGTTATATCTTTTATAGCACTTCCTATTTCCTCTCTTTTTTACAATAGCAATTATGCGTTTTTTAAAATTTTTTATTTAAAGAGGAAAAAAAGCAAAAGTAAAATGGGTGGCAACAATACAGAATTCTAAAAGAAAAAAACACTAAGAAATCACTAGTTGATAAATTATATATTGTCATCTTGGATGTAGTTGTTCAAGTTACAAATTTAAAGGATACATAGTAGACATTCAAACAGTGAGATTGCAAACAGTTCTGCTCAAAGAGCCCTTTCTTTTCCTCTCTTTTTTACAACAGCAATTACACATTTTGGGTATTATTACTCTTATAGTTCTTAGCACTTTTTACACTAGAGACACAATGTGACATTTATAAATATGATTCTTATTTATTTCACTAATGAGGATAGTTGCAAGTATTCTCCATTTACCTATGAAGGCCTCAAGATCATCACTTTTTATAGCTGAGTAATACTCCATTGTGTAAAAACACCACATCTTTTTCATCCACTCTGCAGTTGATGGGCATCTTGGTTGTTTCCAAGATTTAACTATTACAAATTGTGCTGCTATGAACATGGGTGCACATATATCCCTGTGATATGAACTTGTCAGTTCTTCTGGGAAAATACCCAGGAGGGGAATAGCTGGATTGAGAGGAACTTCCAATTTTAGTCTTCTGAGAATTCTCCATATGGATTTCCATAATGGTTGCACCAGTCTACATTCCCACCAACAGTGGAGCAGTGTCCTTTTTCCCCTCAGCCTCACCAACATTCGTTATCAATTGATTTCTTGATGGCAGCTATTCTTTCTGGAGTGAGATGAAATCTCAATGCTGTTTTAGTTTGCATTTCTCGAATGACCAGTGATGGTGAATATTTCTTCATGTATTTATTTGCCATTTGTATATATTTCACTGAGAACTGTGTGTTCATCTCAGATGCCCAGTTTTGAAGAGGGTCTTTGAATTTTGGGGGCTTGATGTTTTTCAATTCTTCATATGTTCTGGATAGAAGTCCTTTGTCTGAGCGGTTGCTGGCTAAAATTCTTTCCTATTCTGTGGGTTTTCTTTTCACTCTGTTGGTGATTTCCTTTGAAATGCAGAGGCTTTTCAATAATATGATATCCCAGTTGTTGATTCTTTGAGGTGTTTCCTGTGGAGTTTGCATTTTGTTCATGAATTCTCTGCCTACTCCTATGTCTCCAAGACTCCCACCTACCTTGTCTTCCAGTAGATTTAGTGTTTCTGTTTTAATATTTAGGTCTTTGATCCATTTAGACTTTAGTTTTGTGCATGGTGATATGCATGGATCTAGTTTCAGTCTTCAGCATGTGGAGAGCCAATTTTTCCAGCACCATTTATTAAAGAGGCTTTTCTTCTTCCAGTGAACATATTTAGCCCTTTTGTCAAATACCAGGTGGCTGAGGGTCTTTGTAGTTGTGCTTGCATCTTCTAATCTGTTCCATTGATCCTCAGGTCTGTTTCTTTGCCAGTACCATGCTGATTTTATCACTGTGATGTTGTGTAGATTCAAATAAGAAATTGAGATGCCTCCTGACTTGCCTTTGTTGCCCAGAATTGCCTTTGCTATTCTAGCTTTCTTCTGTTTCCAAATGAATTTTAGGAGTGTTTTCTCTAGATCTGTGAGGTATGTCAATGGTATTTTGATTGGAATTGCACTAAATCTGTATAACAGTTTGTGGAGTATGGCCATTTCCACAATGTTGGTTCTTCCTAGCCAAGAGCAAGGAATAGACTTCCATTTTCTAATATCCTCTTCAATCTCCTTTTTCAGTGTCATATAATTTTCAGCATATAGGTCTTTTGCATTTTTAGTTAGGTTGATTCCTAAGTATTTAATTTTTTTAGATGTTATTGTAAAGGGCAATATTTCCATAATTTCTCTCTTGGTGAGTTTTTTGTTTGTGTACAGGAATGCTATTGATTTTTGAGTATTGGTTTTGTATCCAGCTACACTGCTGAACTTGTTTATTATCTCTACTAGTCTTTTAGTGGAGTTTTTTGGGTCTTCTATATAGAGAATCATGTCATCTGCAAGTAGTGATAATTTAACTTCTTAATGGATGCAACATGAGCCCACTCTCATGAGTGAAATAAATCAGACTCACATATGTATACTTCATAATTTCTTCCAGGCATAAGAAACTGAAAGAGTAAATATAGTTCAAAATATACTATAAAATGGGAAGAAATTGTTCAAAATATAAGAGTAACTAGAATGTGAGATAGGGGAAAGAAATAAGAGAATAGAATAGGAAAAAATGCAAGATAGTTATACTACTTACTTCTCACAATTCATTGGTAAGAAAGGTTCATGGCAATATTGTTTGGAGAATTTTTTGTATCCACATCTTGTACTCTGAGTAACCACTTTAAAAATAACAATGTGCAGTGTATGAAACATTGTTATTCTCCTATTATATTCTAAATATTTGTTTTACATTTTTTCCCTTAAAATAGAGTATGTTGTCAGGGTGTATCCATTTACCTAGAAATGTCTCAAGTTTATCTTTCTTTGTTTTCAGTATTATTCTATTCTATTAAAAAAGCACAACTCTTTATCTGTTCCTCAGTTGATGGGCATCTAGACTGTTTCCAAGATTTAGCTAATACACTTGTGCTTCTGTAAGTATGGATGCATCTATATTACTGTGGTACAGTGTTTTAAATTCTTCCAGGAAGATAGAGAGAAGAGCAACAGCTGGGTCAACTGGGATCTATAATTCAAGTTTTTAAAAGTGACTTAGAAATAGGCAGCTCTTTGTTGATATGAGTAATAAGGAAAATGGGAGGGGTAAATTTCAGAGGAATGGGTATGAGACATGGGTCTTAATTATTTGAAATATAGAAAGTGTTTTAAGAGTCACATGCCAAGTTTTAAATTTATTCTGCAGATGATGGTTGAAAGAATATTAACAAGGTAGTAATCTTTTCAAAATTAATAATAGAAGCACAAATAGAAAACAAAAGAGAGCAATGGATATCTATTCTCTCACATTGTGATTAGCATAAACTGTTAAATTTGTCATTGAATATTAACAAGTGAGTAATCTTTTCAAAATTAATAATAGAAGCACAAATAGAAAACAGAAAAGAGCAATGAATATCTTTTCTCTCACATTGTGATTAGCATAAACTGCTAACTTTGTCATTGATAAAATGTTTCTCTTGGGAATTTTCTGCGTAATTCATGATGACTTATCCATGCACCTTTCCTAGATGCTGGTATATTATTTATTCCCCTCTCATAGCAAATATTCACCCAGGTATTTTTAATTTATTAGATAAAAATAAGTCAACTAAATAGAGAGCTTGTATTCAGGATCATAAAAATGTTTTAAAAAGTTATTTCTAAAGTTATGTTGTTTTACTTCATCACAAGATAATGTTTCGCAGTTAATAATGAGCAATTTACCAAGATTATCATTATTCAAGTGAACTAACATGGAAAAGTGTTTCCCATCCTGAAAGTACTTTATAACCTCAGTATAAACTTTGATATGAGATCTTCTCTTTCCTGATGACATAATAGGGAGTACTGAATTTATGTTCATTTCAATAGGGCTCAACTTGAGTGATGGTACAATGTGATATGGATGTGATCTCAGCAGTAATTTATTCTGGGATGACAGATGAGTGCAAACATTGACCATAGCTTGTGGAATCAGAGGACTGATTCTCCAATAGTGGAGAAATATTTCTGGAATCAGCAATACAGGTAAAATTATAAAAACTATGTAGAAAATGCCATTCATTCATATAAAGGCATATTTGAAAACTGACCATGTAAGAGACATTTATTTGATTTTTCACTCTTAATAATTAACAATTGACACAGATCTTTGAGTGATATTTTGTACAAGAGAAATCCCCCTTGCTTGCAACGCTGCATACATTCATCTTCCCAAAAGATACTCAGACCACTGGTGCTGACTTGCTAAGGGGGTGGAGGAGATGGATTAATGTCTGATCCTTAGCCCACGCATTGGCAGGCCCCCAGCTGCTTACCAGGGTGGTGAGTAGGCCGTCTGTTCTCCCAGCACCCAAAGTTCCAATAGGATGCAGCGTTCAGGAATCGCTGACAGTTCCTGCCCTGGTGTGGTGTTGGCTTGCTAGGCAACAAGCTGCTTACCAGGGTGGTGAGTAGGCTGTCTGTTCTCCCAGCACCCAAAGTTCCAACATGATGCAGAGTTCAGGAATCACTGATAGTTCTTCCCCTGGTGCACCAGTAGCTTGCCAGGCCCCCAGCTGCTTACCAGGGCAGGGAGTAGGCCGCCTGTTCTCCCAGTGCCCAATGTTCCAACATGATGCACAGCTCAGGAGTTGCTGACAGTTCCCACCCTGGTGTGCTGGCAGCTTGCTAGGCCCCCAGCTGCTTACCAGGGTGGCGAGTAGGCTGCATGTTCTCCCAGCACCCAAAGTTCCAACATGATGCAGAGCTCAGGAATCACAGATAGTTCTCGCCCTGGTGTGCCAGTGGCTTGCCAGGCCTTAAAATTTTTTAAAAGAGGAAAAGTGACATGTGTTATCTCAAAGTAAATCAAAGTGTGACATAATTAACATTGGGATCAAGGAAAGCAGTAATTAGTGAGATAACTGGAAGTAGTTACTGAATATGATAAAAAAATTATGATTTTGATTGGAAAGCTTGCTTCCTATGGGCAGCCAGCACGGGCAGGGAGATGCAGCCAGATCCACCCCTGCATGCCACTGCTACCATCAGAAAGCTTGTTTTCTGTGACTAGCCAGTGTGAGCAGAAAGAAAGGCACAAAAAGATATGTCCTGTGCCCTTGTAGGTCACAATTGCAGATCCTTATTTCTTTAGGGAAGCCAGTGCACACTGGGAAAATCAGATAAACACACCCCTGTTATCAGGGGAGTCCTGATGTAGTCACAAAGGCTGAGAGAAGAAGTAACCCTACCACCACACACCCTTGTCCATTGGGGAAGCCTCAGTGTAACTGCACAGGTCTGAAGAAGCCCACCTCACACTCTACTAGCTCCCTGAGAGCATGAGGTCAGAAAATAACTGGTGCCTGGTCCATTCCCCTACACCATGGAGGGATAGTCAATGTGGAAAGTGCCTGGGACTTCACAACTGGTTTGTCAGGAGGAACCCAGGAGAATGTTAAGAAAAAAGAGCAAAAGGCAATCTCAGACCTCCAGGCCACACAGAACAAGTCTGGGAGATACAGTCATGGAATAAAATGAAAGGCACACACCTGAACTCTCTGAGAGGATAGCAACTGAGTAAAGAAACCACTTCATGAGACTGTAAAAGTAATCAGATCAAAATTGATATCTCAGGTAAAAGAAGAAATCACAAACATAATGAAAGAATTGTTGTGCATAGTTTAAGAAGACATAGATTTAAAAAAAGAGGAGCATAAGCAAATGATGGCATGAACAATACAGGAAGGGATTATAATGCATTATAATGCATGGACATTCAAAGAGATATCCAGGAAATTAAAAAGTCAATCAAAGGCTGGCAAAACTGCTCAAAAGAGATTGAAGATAAGACTTTCAGCCCTTGAAGACAGGACCATAGCTAGCGATCATGAAAGGAAATGACAAGGAACCAGGAAGTAACAATTCAATGGCTATAAGACAAAGCAAAGGAAAATTATTTAAAAGTGAAAGGTATCAACAAAAAAGTTGGAGGTCAACACAAAGGAAATAAAAGGACTATTTACAGAAGCAATAGCAGAGAACTTCCCAAACATGGGGAAAGGATTTAGCAGATAAGTAAAGCATATACAACTCCAACTAGCCATAACCCTAATGAATCTATATCCAGGCATATTGTGATCAAAACCCCAGAAATTCAGTATAAGATCAGAATATTAAAAACTGATAGAAAAAGGAAACAGATCATAACACTAATAAATCTATATCCACGCATATTATAATGAAGACCTCAGAAATTCAGAACAAAAGCAGAATATTAAAAGCTGTTAGAAAAAGGAAACAGATCACCTATAAAGCAAAACCCATCAGAATCACAATAGACTTAACACAAACAATCAAGTCAAGAAGAGTTTAGAATAAAGTGCTTCAAATCCTGAAAGAAAACAACTTCCAACCCAGATTGATGTACCCTGTAAAACTATCTTTCAAAATTGATAGCAAAATAAGATACTTCCTTGATAAATCACAACTGAAGGAATTCATGACCCTGAAATAACCCTATAGAGAGCGCTAAAGCATATTCTAGAGAAAGATAAAGATGACTATTGTTCCAGGCACAGCAGCAGAGGAAGATCACCAAACAGGACAGGCAATTGAATGAAGAGGAAAAGTTGAGGACCAACAGCAGGATGATAGCATGGCAGAAACGAACCAATGCATGCCAGTTGTAAATATTAATATAGATGGCCTCAATTCACCAATAAAAAGAAACACAGTGAGAGTGTGCTTCTTCACAAGATCTATCAATACACTATGTAAGAAACACATTTAACTGAAAAGGAAATTCATAGAGTGAGCATCAAATGAGAGAAAACAGTTGTTCTGCATGACAAGATATTGGGTGCTGACCTAGATCCCCAATCTCCCAAATGAATGTATGGCAAAAGCTTAAAAAAAATGAGACAAGTCACATGATTTTCAGGCTCCAGGAGGGTCAAAACCCTTTAGCTGAGTTCGAGACTCTGAGGGCTAAGACAAAGACTTCCCTGGACCACCCATTTTTATTAGGTCCAAAACAAAGAGCAGGGAAACTGAAGAAAGTTCAGGCAATGAGCAGGACCTTGGGAGTCACTTCAAGGATGTCTCCAAGTAATGAATCATGTTAATTTAGGAGAACCATTTTATCATGAAGATGTGGTAGAAGTGAGACTGCAGGAGTAATTCCTGCAGCTGTAGTCTCTGTCTATTTAATTGATGTTTGAGCTAATTGTCCTCAGCTATGGCCTTGTCATGCCTTTTGGGATCTCTCTAGCCTCACAGGCCTCTATAGGCCTCAGCCAGGACCAGTGATTCATAGAGGTTCACTTACTATGAAACAACTCCCATCACCAGGCAAAGAGCTGAGGCCTAGGACAGACTCAAGAGAAACATAGAACGCCAATTAGTTAATTTTAAATCCTGCTCAAAGTCACTTCATAGTGGTCTCCAAAAGAAGACTAGAAAAAAGCAAGGGTAAGTTGCCCATCAACTGCAGAATAAATAAGAAAGATATGGTATTTTCATACAATCGAAAGCTACCAGCTATAAAGTTGGATATTCTCAAACCTCTTGTAGGTAAATGAATGCAACTGGAGATCATGCTTATGGGTGAAGTGGTTTGTAGTCATACAGGTGAACACTGAGTTACTCTCTAGCATAAAAAACTGAAGGAGTTAGTGGAGTCCAAAAAGCACAATGGATATTAGGAATGTGATAGGGGAGAAAATGCCTACAAAGGGAAAGTGGTAACCACTGTTAATCTGAATTCTTGTATCATTTTCATAATTTTTTTAAGTTTGGGTTTGTTCTGTCTTCTATTTTTAGATTTTCCTGTGTCTGATGGAAAGCACAGCTATGCTGAAGATAACAGGATGTATTACAGTAACCATTGTTGATTTCCTATTGTCTTGTTTTGAAGTCCTATAATGCTTTCATTCTTTTGTTTTGATTGGTTTTATTCTGCTTTGTATTTTTTTATTTTATTATGTATAATGGTATGGACAGCTATTTTGAAGAAAATGAGATATTATGGTAGCCATTGTTGATTTCCTGTCATCTTGTTTTGAAGTCCTATAATGCTTTCATTCTTTTGTTTTGATTGATCTTAATCTGTTTTGTTTTATTTGATTTTATTATGTGTGCTAGTATGGATAGCTATTTAGAATAAAAGACATTATAGTAGCCATTGTTGATTTCCTATCATTATAATGTTTTGATTGGTATTAGTCTGTTATGTATTATTTGATTTTATTATGTATAAAAGTATGGACAGCTATTTTGAAGAAAACAAGAGACATGGGAGCCATTGTTGATTTCCCATTGTCTTGTTTTTAAGTTCTGTTGCTTGAATTGTTCTTTTATGATTTGGTTTATTCTGTTTTGTTTTGTTTTATTCTCTTTAAAGCAAAAATATGTATGATTTCAAGTAAAAATATAGTAGAAGCCAGTAAGTGAAGCATGGGATGTGTTTGCACAAATTTGGACAGTCTAAATTTAAAGGTCAAATTTCTAAGAGACAAAATGAGGCAAAAACAAGGATAACCTTTTTTCTCTTTTGTTCTGGAAACCTTGGATTTTTTGTGGGGGAGGGTTCAGTTTTTTGGGAGGATTTTTAAAATTAAAAATAGGCCATGCTCATAGCAGCATAAATACCTTAACATATACAAAGAAATGGAAATGTTGCCAAGTAAACTCTCACACCATTTTGGATTGAAACCAGAAACCAACCAGCAACAGAAGTATACGTGGATACAAACTGTTTTTCTGTCTTTCTGCCTGTGAACTTTTTCATATAAGAGAAACCATACAGTGTTCTAGCTTATATGTCTAATTTACTTCAGTTAACTTTATGGTTTCAATATGCATCCATTTTCCCCACAAGTAATTCAAGTTTATTCTTCTTTATGGCAGAGTAGTATACCATTGTATATAAATATCACATTTTCTTTATCTACTCATCTGTTGATGGGCATATAGGCTGTTTCCAAGATTTAGCTATTATAAATTGTGCTGCTATAAACATGGGTGCATATACATCACTGTGATGTGATATTTTTACCTGTTTTGGGAATATACCTGTTAAAGGTTTTACCTAGTGTTATGGATTAAAAACTGATGGTCAACTTAATGCCAGCTGAATTAAATCAGCATGGTGCTGAACATAGACATTCCACCTGAGGACAGTTGTAAGCATAAAATGGAGACATAGAGAAGTGAGGCATTGAGGCTTTGTGGGTTCTCCTATGTGTTGCTGTTGGAGTTGTTGGTTCTCCTGGAGGAGCTCATCATGACTAACTTCGCCAGTGTGAGTTGGACCATTGTCATCAGAGGAGCTCAGGACCTTGTTGGTGAGAGTGGCTGTGGTTCACTTTGAAAGAGCTCTGGTCCTTACATCCAGCATCGCTTCCTGGCTCCAGAGGGGAGGACATGTGTTGCTTAATCTCCAGGAGAAACTCATCATGTTGGTTTCCTGGCATGTACTCAACTGTTCTTATTGTCAGGGGAGCTTAGCCTCCATGTCACTGAGGATGGCTGTGGTGCTTTTCAGGACAGCTCTGGTCTTTGTTTTGAGGGTGACCTCTTTGCTCCAGCATAGAACCCTCAAGCTACCAGCACAGCTCCTTCACCTCATTGGCATAGACTTCCTAGCTTCCACCACTGACCTTTGGGCCTCTCCAGCACAGATCTGTAAAAGAGACCTGTGTGAGTCCTTCTTGTGGGCTCTGGACTTCCAGCTGGACTCATGGGAGGCATTGTCATGAGATCTGGGTCTTCATCTGGACTCATCTAGGACATTGCTGTGGGATTTAAGCCCCTAGTTGAATATTCTATGTCTTAGTGTTGTGGACAGATTTCCTGCACTTTCTTGTGTAAACTCTGGGTGACCATCATAAATAATGTTATAAATTCTGTGCCATGATTCTAATTGTTCTCCTCACAACCCCTGACTACAACAGAGGTCCTACCCCCAAATTCCCATGCAGTCATAGGTGGAGATTTTTGGAGGTGGCTGGATCTAGAGTGTGTGATACTGTGATTAAGGCTGTGATGCTGAGATCTATTCATGGTGCAATGCTAGGGTTAAGAGTGCCCTATCCTGGATGTATTATCTGCCCTAAGGGTGGGCAGCCTAGATAAAATAAAAAAAAACAGAGAGTTAGTGTTGCTAATACTTGTGACTTGCTGCTTGCTGCATCACTACTTTGCTGCTTTGCTGCTTTTTGCCCACCATGAAGTTTTTCTCTGCTGTGATTTCTCTCTGCCATGCCACCCTGCTTTGGAGCCAGCCAACTGGGAACTGAAACTTCTACAAACTGTAGCTGCAATAAACCTTTGCTCCTTTCACTCTGGGTGTTGAGCATTTTGTGTCAGTGATGGGAAAAGTGAGGCAATTCCCAAAAGGAGAATTGCTGCATCAAATGGGATTTCTATTTTTAGTTTTTTGAAGAATATTGATACCAATTTCTATAGTGGTTGTTTCCAGTCCCACCAACAATGAGAAAATGTTTGTTTTTTTTCCTAGGGCCTCACTGGCATTTATACTAGGTTGATTTATTGATGACAGGCATTCTTCCTGGGGTAAGGTAGAATCTCAATATTACTTATTTTGCATTTCTTCAGTGGCCAGGGATGTTGAACATTTTTCATGTATGTGGTATCTCAATTCAAGAACTCAGTTCTCTCCATGATTCTGGTAGTAAACTGAAGGAGACAAGAAGCAAATCAAATTTCTCCATAAGGTCAATGTGGAACTTCACCATTGAGTTTGATTTGGTTTTCATCCATCTCAGTCTGCAGTTAGAATCATGATCAGAATCAGAATCATGGATCAGAATTGTTTGCATCAGAGTTCATTCCAGATGCCCATTTTTAAATTGGGTCTTTAAAAATTTTGGAAATCCAATTGTTTTCAGCTCTTTAGATGTAAATCCACTGTCTGAGGAGTAGCTGGCAAAATATTTTTCCCATTCTGAAGGTTTTCACTTTACTCTGTTGGTGGTTTCCTTTGCTTGATTATCAGTATTATTTCTTTTCTTTTTCTCATCTTTATCTTTTTGATACAGGGTTTCACTATGTAGTTCAGGCTGACCTTGAACTCTCTTTGTAACCCAGAGTGGCCCTGAACTCAGAGCAATCCTCCTGCCTCAGCCTCCCAACTGCTGGTATTACAGGCAAGCACCACTATGCCTGGCTCTTGGTATCAGTTCTTGTTTAATGAGTTTTATTCAGAAAGTTTTTGCCTAAACCAATATCTTCAACAGTTTTACCTATTTTGTTTTCATATTTCTGTTCCAATGTTGAGCTCCTTGATCAATTTTTATTTTAGTTTATTATATGATGATAAATGTGTGTCTAATTTCAACCTTCTGCATATGGATAGCCAATTTTCCCACCTCCATATTTTTAAAAGGCTATCTTACCTCCAGTGAGGGGATTTGGTGCATTTGTGAAAAATTGCATTAACTAGGGCCAGGGGTTTAGCTCAATGGCACAAGCTCCTGCCTGACAAGTGCAAGGTCATGAGTTTGATCCCAGGTACTGAAAAAATAATTGCATAACTGAGTGTACCTTGAGTTGTATCTGAATCATGTATCCTGTTTTAATGGTCCACAAATCCACAATTTTTTGCCAATTGCATGCTGTTTTATCACTGTGTCTTTTTCAAAATTGTTTATTGGTACATTTTAGATACATATAATGATCATCATAGAAAATTTGTACCCATACAATTTTGCTTTCCTATTTTGATTTCTTATTTTCCCCAACCCCTTCTCCTTCCTTCAGTCCATTTCCCCTTCATATTTAGGAGGCTTTGTTTCCATTTTATCTTTTTTATACTCTTTTTTCCTTTTCCCTTCCTTTCCCCTTTCCTCTACCCTAATTCTACATTCTTAGAACAATTTCTTCTCATTTTACAATGTCTAATGCACATTTTGTTCTGTATTTATGCTTTTGGTTTTGCATACCAGGTAAACAATATGATGTACACACATTCAAGTGTGATTTATTTCACTTAAGAGGATTGTCTCACGTAGCATTCATTTACCTAGAAATGTTCAAACTTAACCTTCTTAATGGCCGAGTAGTACTCCATTATATTAAAAAAAACAATAATATTCTTTATTTACTCCTCAGTTGATGGCCATTTGTGTCATTTCCAAGTTTCAGTTATACAAACTGTGCTTCTATAAACATGAGTGTGCATATAACACTGTGGTACAATGCTTTTTATTTTTTCAGGAAGATACCCAGAAGGGGAATGGTTGAGTCAAAACTAATCCTTGTTTTCCCAGGAACTTCTGCACTGATTTCTACAGTGGTTGCACCAGTCTACACTTCCATCAACAGTGAAGAATTGTTCATTTTCCCCCACAGCCCCTCGAGCATTTGTTATTGCTTGATTTCTTGACGACATTCTTTCTGGAGTGAAGTGGAATCTCAGTGTTTTATTCTGAAACTGTCTAATAACCAGTGATGTTGAACATTTTTTCATATATTTATTTGTTGTTTGTATTTTCTTCTTCTGAGAAGTGTGTATTCATCTCAGATGCCCATTTTTGGACTGGGTCTTTATATAGCCTGGCAAGCACAAGATCATAAATTTGATTCCTGGTACAAAAAAACAAACCCTGGATTGTGTCTTTAAATATGGGAAGTCTGATTTTTTCAATTCTACATATGTTCTAGATACAAATCCTGAAAGGACAATTGGCTAAAATTTTTCCTATTCTGTGGGTTGTCTTTCACTCTTTTGGTGATTTCTTTTGTTGGGAAAAAGCTTTTTAATAGGATTAGATCACTGTTATTGATTATTTGTATTATTTCCTGTGTGATGAGAGTATCTGAAGCTAGTTTCTTACATTTGAGAAATTCTCTTCCATGATTTCTGTAAGTACTTTAGTGAATCTTAGGTGCTGGGTAGTCTTTTCTGGTTCTCTTTCTTTTCTTTTTGGTACCTTTGAGATCTCTATCTTTGTTTATTTCTTTGTCCTCAATGTTAGATACTCTGTCTTCACATTGGTTATTTCTGCAATGTATGAATTCTGTGCAGTTTTTATTTAAGGTATTTGTCTCTGACATCTTTTTGAGGATTTCGTATCTTTTTTTGAACCTGTCATTCAAATAATGAACTATTTTGATTAGCTAGTATATTTTTTTATTTACTGACCCAAAATTCACTATGGGCATATTGAGTGAAATATCTGTGAACTTTTGGATCATTTCCTCTTTGAACTCATTTGTTTTCTCTATTATCTATCTATCTATCTATCTATCTATCTATCTATCTATCTTCTCTATCTATCTGTTTCTCTGAACTTTTCATAGATATTTTCTACCTGATAGTTGCTTTATTCTTCTTTTTGACTCTTTGCTCTGTCCTGGGAGAGCTGGTGGGGGTGGAGATCCATTCACTTGCTTCCTCATTCATATATTCATATTTCCTCTTTCTCCTCGATTTTCCCTCTTTTTGGGGGTGTGTTCCTACTGGCTGAGGACTAGAGAAATGAGGAGAATTTGTGATTTATATGGAGATTTTTAATAGGGTGCTGCCTCACTGAATAATTTTCAGCTTTATATGTACAGTGCTAGTATTACTTCTTCCAAAGTTTACTTTAAGTGATTTCAACTATCCCTGTGTTTTTCAGAAACAATTACTTCTAGTTATAACAGCATCTACAGATTCGGTCTTACAATGTTTCTATATATAGTCCTTGAAGTTACACTTCCCCACTTTTTTGTTTTCTATGCACACTATGACAGTTTATTATTTGTGGTTGCTCTACAGTGAGGTAGATGAAGTGAGTTAAGAACAGTTGGAGGTGTTTGGCGTGTCATACACTACAGGGGGAAGTTTGAAGGGAGATACTGGTAGATGAGAATAAAAGGCTGATGTTGGTTCTGATCTTATTGGAATAATTTGAGTTGAAGGACTCTTATTATTAAGAGTTTACAGAGGATATTTGAGGGGGCATGGGCAAGACATGGGAGAAATGGTGTTTACTTTGTGATTGAGGAATGCTATGTGGTTTTCCAAATTTTCTCATAGAGAGGACAATATACTAAGTAACACATGGAAGAACTAAACGGAATATGGAGGATCAAAGAATAATTCTAGAGAGGACAAGAATGACTGTGAGGGGTCTAAGTATGAAAAATTTAAAAACTTGGGAAGAGGAGTTCACATGCTTGCAAAAACAATAAAGAATGTTAATAATATTGTCTCAGGAGTTCAAGGTAAAGAAACTAGACGGAGAGCTGAGAGAGAGAGAGAGAGAGAGA
>PVLA01013042.1:0-12879 GCA_004027455.1 Hydrochoerus hydrochaeris | reverse complement strand
CCAGACATATGTGATTCCAAGTAACTTCTTTGCCAGAGAATCTGAATGCTCACACCCCAGTAACTCTTCTGGTCCCTCCACCACAATACTGAAACTGGTTAGACTCACTACTTCTTTCTGCCAGACATTCTTGTAGAGACTGATCCAGACTGAGTTCTTGGGTTAGGAACCCTTGCTGTCCCCTTCCCTGAGTGTGATGGTGGATTCAGCAGATAGTCTCAACTGGCATGAAATTGCCCACTGAATCAGGATTATTCCTATCCAATCAAATCAGCTATGACAGTAACAGATTAATCTGCTATAGTTACATGTATCAGTGCTGGTTGAGAAAAAACATACCATGAGACCCTGTTTTGGGTGTCCCTTAGGCTAGGGAAGAAATCCATGGTTATAATGTAAGCCTCAAACCAACCCAAGTCTTAACCACATTTAGTGTGCACTACATGTATTGGTGGTGTCTCCTCTAATCTTGAAAATCAGCTTTCAATGGTAGCTTTATAGAGTCAGGTATATAAAACCCAGGGCTTTGAGGGCTGGATAAAACTACAAGGGGTAAGAAAAGACAAAAATAAATAAAAGTTTTTTTTAAGTCTTTTGCTCTATGGTTTGGGAATGAACAGGTGATGGTGGAGGTGGGCAAAAGGTCTTATTGATACCAATGCCACCGGCCGCCCCTTGGCTCAGGACCACCTATGCCCCTGCGCTGCGCTTTGCAGGTGCCCCACGGATTCCCAGACTGATGTCACCGGCCTGCCTCTCAGCCCAGGACCACATACGCCACCATACTGTGCTTCCTGCATGCTCCACAGATGCTCCGATCTACATCACCAGACCACCCCTCGGCCCAGAACCACGTAGACCACTGCACCACTCTTCATATGCACCCCACAGATGCCCATACCAATGCTGCACAGACCGACGCCACATGGAGGGATGACACCAGCCCACCCCTCAGCCAAGGAGCACCTACATTGCCATCACACCATGTTTCCCACACACCCAGTAAACGCCCAGACCCAGGACACTTGCTGGTCCCCCTGGACACTTCCTACCTCCTGGACCTAATTCTGCTGTTGATCTTCAGCTCCTGCCCTTTCTCCTAGAACCTTGGGCTACAGCGGATTAACCATGCTAGCTTGGTGGGAAATTCAGTAACTACCTCACCCAAACAGAGGATCTCAGCAGGCTCCAGTCATCCTGGTGAGTATGCCCCTAAAACAGAGGTGTACAGTAGGTAAATAGGGCCAGAAGTTAAGCTCCCTCCAACTAACTGAAAGACTTTGGTGAGTCTGACAAGACTGTGGGTGACTCCTTCCTGCACACAGAGAACATTAGGCAGGCTGAGGAGTTTGCCAATAAGGACTCCCCCAACTCTGAGAAAATCAAAAGTGTTTATGAGACACAGTAGGGCCTCAGTGGACACAAACACTAGAGACACAGTAGGACCTAAGCAGACACAAACACTATAGATAGGGAGATTTGTTGAACTGGAATAACCTGAAGATAAAGTAACAGCAGGAAGTAAAAGTTGACCTAGATCAATATTCCTGGGCATGTCATCCCAGGAAGAATATAGGACTCAGCAAAAAGGCCCTGCATGAGGAATTCAGGTGACTGGCTCTCCTCTTCACTGTGGTACTCAGCAATCAGACAAACATTAACCACACAGTGGACCCCTAAGATCCACAATACCAGCAGTTGAGACTATTGGGATTGAAATATCAACTAATTGCCCAAAGGGTGAAAATAGCAAAATGCAATCTCAAACATCTAGCACATCAGGAGCAAGTACAGGTGACATTGAAATAGAGGACATTAAAGGTCATATCCCTAAATCTCTGAAAAGTTAGCAAGTGAAATAAAGAAATAAATCCATGAAGCTATAGAGGAAATCAAATAAGAAATAGTTTCTCACACAAAGACAGAAATAACCTTAGTAAAGGAGCTGATCAGCATAGCCAGAGAAAAAATAGATTAAAAAATTCAGGAACATGGCAAATTGATTAAAAATTTGAATGAACAATATAGAAAACAAGTAAAAATCTATGAAACAAATTCAAAGAGATATCCAACAAACAAAAACTATTAAAAACTGGCAAAACCATTTGAATGAAGCTGAGGATAGAATTTTGGACTTTGAGGACAGGATCACAATCAGCAACCATGAAAGAGTAGGACTTTTAAAAACAACAAAGCAACATGAAATGACATCAGCAGCTTCAAGTTGATGCCAAGAGAAATAATATACTATTAATAGGCATCACTGAAGATGCAGGGGTACACACAAATGACATAGGTAAACTGTTTAGAGAAGTAATAGAAGAAAATTTTTAAAACATAGGGAACAAATCTGACTCACAAATAAGTGAGGCATATTGAATGCCAAACAGTTATAACCAACATAAATCTATACCTAGATATATAATAATTAAGATCCCAGACATACAGCATAAAAACAGAATACTAAAAGATATTAGAGAAAAGACACAAGTCAACTATCAAGGAAAGCCTATTAGAATCATGGTAGACTTCTCAGCACAAACATTCAGGTTAAGAAGAGCTGGGCATGAAGCATTTCAAGCCCTAAAAGAAAACAAATTTCAACCCAGGCTGATGTACCAAGAAAAAATTTCTTTCAAATTTAATGGAGAAACAAGATACTTCCAAGACAACAATAGAAGAAATTCATTTCCACCAAACCAATCCTAGAAAGAGTATTGAAAGACATACTAGAAAGACATAAAAATGACCACAATCTCCAGAAATTTTTCTTTGGACAAGAAATTAAACAAGGGAGTAAAGCCGGAAACCAACAACAGGAACATAATAGGGCAAAGTCCAGCCAGTACATATCAGTGATATCCATAAACATAAATTGGCTCAGTTCACTTGTCAAAAGAAGCAGGTTGGCAGAATGGATCAAGGGAAGGATCCTACAATATGCTGTATACAAGAAACACAGGGGACTCAAAAAGAAACCCGTAGACTAAAAATCAAAGGATGGAAAACAGTATTCCATGCAAAAGGAACCCAGAAAAAATTAGTGGTAGCTATTCTGTTTGCAGACAAATTGAACTTCAAACCTAAAATGATTAAAAGAGATAAAGAAGGCCACTACATACTCGTTAAGGAAAAATTCAAGAGGAAGAACTAACAATTATAAATATATAGGCACCAAATACAGGAGACCCAACTATATAAGACAAACATTAATGGACATGGAAAACCAAATACACAAGAACAAAATTATAATAGAAGACCTTAATACCCCACTGCCACAAAGAGATAGATCAACTAGAAAAACAGTCAGCAAAGAAACAACAGCACTGAATCACACCTGTGAACGAATGGACTTAGTGGATGTTTGCAGAGTGTACCACCCAACATATCAGAATATACATTCTTCTCAGCTGCACATGGGACATTCTCCAAAATAGACCATATATCAACTCATAAAACATTTTTTTAAATTTTATTTTAAAGAGAATAAAAAAAGAGGACAGAACAAAGCAGATCAGAAAAGAACAATATAAGCAACACAGCACTTCACAATAAGACAACCAGATATCAACAGTAGCTACCATGATGTCTCTTTTCATTGAAACAGTTCAGCACAACTTCAGACAAAATATCAAACATATCAAAATAATACAAAACCATTCAAGAGAATGAAAGTATTACAGGACATTCAAAACCAAATAATAGAAAATGAACAATGATTACTATAATATCTCACTTTCCACAAAAAATTAGTTTATACTATCACAAATATTAAAATACAGTAAGACACAACATGAGAGAACCAATGGAAATAGAAGAACAAAAGCATGGTAGGACTTCAAAGCAAGATGATATTAAATCAGCAATGGCTGCCATAATGTCTTGTTTTCTTCAAAATAGCTGTTCATACCATCACACACAATAAAATCAAACAAAACAGAATAAAACCATTCCAACTAGTGAATGAAAACATTATAAGGCTTCACAGCAATGTAATGGGGAATCATGATTACCATAAAATCTTATGTACTCTTACCATTTCTTATGCTAGGGAGACTATACGGTATTTATACATATGACTTTGATTTATTTCACTTACGAGTATGGTCTCAAGTTGCATCCATTTATTTATAAATATTTCAATGTGATCATTCTTTATAGCTGAGTAGTACTCCATTGTATAAAAGTACCACAACGTTTTTATCCATTCCTCAGTTGATGGGCACTTAGGTTGTTGCCAAGATATGGCTATTACAAATTGTGCTGCTATAAACATGGGTGCACATATATCACTGTGGTATGATGTTTTCAGTTCTTTTGGGGATATACCCAGAAGTGGAATAGCTGGGTCAAATGGGACTTCCAATCCCAGCTTTTTGAGGCATCTCCAGACTGACCTCTACAGTGGTTGCACAAGTCTACACTCCTAACAACAGTGTAGAAGAGTTCCTTTTTCCTCACAGACTCTCCAGCATTTGTTGTTAGTAGTTTTCTCAATCCTGGCCATTCTTTCTGGAGTGAGATGCAATCTCAGTGTGGTTTTAACTTGCATTTCTCTAATGATAAATGATGATGAACATTTTTTCATGTATTTATTTGACATTTTATTTCTTCATCTGAGAACTGTATATTCATATTGGATAGCCATTTTTGCATTGGGTCTTTCAATTTCAGGGGTCTGATTTAAAAAAAATCTTTATAAGTTCTAGACAGAAGTTCTTTGTCTTCTGTCACTAAGTTCACTAAGATTTTTTCCCATTTTGTGGGTTTTCTTTTCACTTTGCTGGAGATTTCCTTCAACATGCAGAAACTCTTTAATAAGACTTGATCCCAGTTATTGATTCTGGGAAGTATTTCCTGTGCAGTTGATTCTTGTTCATGAATTCTCTACTTACCCTTATGTCTTCAAGATTTTTACCTACTTTCTCTTCCAACAGATTTAGTGTTTCTGTTTCAATATTTAGATCTTTCATCCAATTAGATTTTAGTTTAGTACATGGTGATAGACATTGGTGTAGTTTTAGTTTACAGCATATGGATAGCCAGTTTTTCCAGCAACATTTATTAAAGAAAGAGGCTATCATTATTCTTTCAGTGAACATATTTGATCCCTTTATCAAAGATAAGGTGGTTGAGTGTGCTTGTAGTTCTGGTTGTATTTTCTAATTTATTCCATTGATCTTCAGAACCGTTTTTTTTTCCAGTACCATGTTGATTTTATTACAGTAGCACTGTAGTGTAACTTCAAGTCAGGGATTGTGATGTCTCCTTCCTTGCCTTTGCTGCTTAGAGTTGCCTTTGTTATTCTAGGTCTCTTCTGGTTCCAGATGAATTTTAGGAGTAATTTCTCTAGATCTATGAGGTATCATAGTGGTATTTTCATTGGAATTGCATTGAATATGCATAACAATTTTGGGAGAATGGCCATTTTCACAATATTTTTTCTTCCCATCCATGAACAAGGGATATTTTTCTGTTTTCTGAGGTCCTCTTCAATTTCTTTTTTCAGGGTATTATAAATTTCCCTGTATAACTCTTTCACTTATTTCATTAGATTAATTCCTAAGTATTTTATTTTTGGATGCTAGTGTGAAGGGTGAGGTTTCTCATTTCTCTCTCAGTGATTAATAGGATTGCTATTGATTTTTCAGTATTGACTTTGTATCCAGCTATCTTGCTGAATTGATTTATTATATCCAGGAATCTTTCAATGGAGTTTTGGGGGTCTTCTATGTAGAGTATCATATCACCTGCAAATAATGATAGTTTAACTTCCTCTTTTCCTATCTTTCCTCCTTTTATTTCTCACTCTGGTCTAATTGCTCTGGCTAGTATATCCAGTACTATGTTGAAGAGGAGTGGTGCTCAGGGACATCCTTGCCTTGTGCCTGATTTTAAGGTAAAGGCTTTCAGTTTTGGGCCATTTAATATGACACTGGCTTTTGGTTTGTCATAGATGGCCTTTATTATATTCAGGTGAAGACCATATACTCTAATTCTCTGTCAGTTTCTTATCATGAATGAGTATTGGATCTTATCAAAAGCTTTTTCTGCATCTATAGAAATGATCACGTGATTCTTACTTTTGTCTCTACTGATATGGTAGATTACATTTATTGATTCACACATGTTGAAACATCCCTGCATGCCTGGGATGAATCCCACTTGGTCATGGGGTATAATGTTCTTGATGATTTGCTACATCCTGTTTGCCAATATTTTATTGAGAATTTTTGCATCTATGTTCATTAGGGAGATTGACCTGTAGTTTCCTTTTTTAGTTGGATTTTTCTCAGGTTTTGTTACTAAAGTAATATTTACTTCCAGGAATGATTTAGGGAGAATTGCTTCCTCTTCAATTTCACTGAAGAATTTGATGAGTGGCAGCATTAAGTCTTCTTTGTATTTCTTGTAGAATTCCACAGTGAATCCATCTGGGCCTGGGCTCTTCTGTGTTAGTAAGGACTTAATTATATTTTCAATTTCATTAGTAGAAATTGGGTTATTCAGAAGTTTTACATCTTCTTGATCCAGCTTTGGTGGTTTATATGTTTCTAGGAATATATTCATTTCTTCTGTGTTGTAGAACCTTTAAGAGTAGAGGTTTTTGAAACAGGTGTTGGTCTTCTGCATTTCCAGAGTCTGTAGTGATTTTACCTTTTTCATTCCATATTGCTTGAATTTGAGTCTTTTCTTTCCTTTTTTAAATAAGG
Organism: Hydrochoerus hydrochaeris; assembly: GCA_004027455.1. Taxonomy (NCBI): domain Eukaryota; kingdom Metazoa; phylum Chordata; class Mammalia; order Rodentia; family Hydrochaeridae; genus Hydrochoerus; species Hydrochoerus hydrochaeris. The sequence goes on along the minus strand of PVLA01013042.1, from coordinate 6,166 downwards.
TTGGCTAGCACCCACTGCATCCCAGACCACCGGGGCCACACACAGGGAAGCGGGCCTAACCAAGCCAGGCCCAGTGAACACCAAGCAGCCAGCAGGACTCAGATTCCAGCTTAGGGCCCTCACTGCATGCTCTGGCAGAATCCCAGTGCATAGAAAGGGAATTTGAGCCTGCTCCCCGGCGGTAAGACCACGTGCTGTGTCCGAGACCACCCAGGGCCACACACAGGGACAGGGGCCCAACTGGCCACACCCAGCGACGGCCAAGCAGCCAGAGAGACCCAGATTCCAGCCTCAGGCCCTGACCATGCACTATGGTGGAATCCCAGCACAAAGAAAAAACTTGAAATTTAGCTCTTAGGTGGCGAACCTTGGAATACAGCAGATTAACTGTGCCAGTGTGGTAAGTATGCCCTTAAAACAGAGGTGTACAGTGGGTAAATAGGGCAGTAGTAAAGCCCCCTCCAACTAAATGTAAGAACTTGGTGAGTCTAAACGGAGTGTGGGTGACCTCCTCCCCCACACAGAAAGCATCAGGAAGAGTGAAAATGCCAAAAAGAAAAAAAGAAAAAAGAAAAATGCAGTCTCAGACATCTAATTCACCAGAAGCAAGTGCAGGAGATATTGAAATAGAGAACCCCAAAAGTAACACACTGGGAACCTCTGAAAAGAGTGAGTGAAATAAAAAACAACTCTATTAGACTATAGAGGAAATCAAATTAGAAATACTCTCCCATGTAAAGACAGAAATAACAACCTTAGTAAAGGAGCTGCTGAGGTTAGCTAAAGAAAAAATTGAGAAAAAAAATACAGGAGCATGGAAAGTGATTGAATGAGCAATATAGAAAACATGCAGAATTCATGTAACAAAGTGAAAGGGACATCCAAGAAACAAGAAATTCTATTCAAAGCTTGCAAAACTGCTTAAATGATGCTGAGGATAAGATTACAGATCTTGAGGACAGGATCACCATTAGTGATCATGAAAGGACAGAACTTTTAAAAATAAAAAAGCAGCATGAAGTAAAAATCCAACAGTTTTAAGATAATGACAACAGCAACAATATAAGATTAATAGGCATCAGTGAAGAGGAAGGAGTCAATGCAAATGATGTAGCCAATATATTCATAAAAGTAATACAAGAAAATTACCCAAACATGGGGAAAGAATCTGATAGCAGTTAAGTGAGGCATATAGAATGCCATACAGTCAAAATCAACATAAATTCACACCCAGACACATAATAATTAAGATCTCAGACATATAGGACGAAAAAAGAATACTAAAAGCTGTTAGAGAAAAGACACAATTCACCTAGGAAGGAAGACCCATTAGATTCACAGCAGACTTTTTGGCACAAACCCTCAAGTCAAGAACAGCTTGGAGTGAGGTATTTTAATCCCTGAAAGAAAACAACTTCTAGCCCAGACTGTTGTACCCAGCAAAACTTTCCATTCAAAGTTAATGGAGAAACATACTTCAAGGACAAAGAACAACTGAAGAAATTCACATCCACCAAATCAACCCTAGAAAGAGTGAAAGACCTACTACACAGAGATAAAAATGACCACAATTCGCAAAACAACAACAGAAAGAAACCACCAGGTAGGATAAACAATTAAATAAGGGGAAAAGCAGAAATTAAACAACAGGAACATAACATGGTGAAGTCAAGCCAGCACATATCAGTGATATCCATAAATGTAAATGGCCTCAATTCACCTATAAAAAGAAATAGACTGACAGAGTGGAACAAGAAACATGATCCCACAATATGCTGTATACAGGAAACACATCTTACCCAAAATAAATCCCATAGATTAAAAGTCAAAGGATGGAAAACAGTATTCCATGCAACAGGAACCCAGAAAAAAAGCAGGGGTAACTATTCTAATTGCAGACAATGTGAGCTTCAGACCTAAAATAATTAAAAGAGATAAAGAAGTTCACTACATACTTGTTAGTGGAAAAATTCAAGAGGAAGAACTAACAATTATAAATATACATGCACCAAATACAGGAGCACCCAACTATGTAAGACAGACACTAATCGACATGAAAAACCAAATACACAAGAACACAATTATAACAGGGGATCTTAACAGCCCATTGTCACAAACAGATAGATCAACTAGAGAAAAAGTCAGCAAAGAAAAAACAACTGAGTCATACCTTTGAGCAGGTGGACTTAGTAGATGTTTACAGAGTGTTCCACCCAACCACATCAGAATACACATTCTTCTTAGCAGCACATGGGACATTCTCCAATATAGTCCATATATTATCCCATAAAACATTCTTTTTTTTTTTGTACTGGAGATCGAACTTATGACCTCACACTTGCCAGGCAGGTGCTTAAGCCACTGAGCTGAATCACCAGCCCTAGCTATAAAATATTCTTAAGTAAAAACAAAGATATTGAAATCATCCCATGCATAATATCTGACCATAGTACACTGAAACTGGAAATTAATGGCAAAAGAAATTGCAAAACTTGCACAAATACATGGAAATTAAATAACAACCTTTTGAACAACCAGTGGGCTACAGAGGATATTAAACAAGAAACAAAGCAATACCTACAATTCATTGAAAACACAGAAATAACATACTGTAATCTATGGGATGGAACAAAAGCGGTCTTAAGAGGGAAATATATAGCAATAAATTGTCCTATCAAGAAAACAGAATGAGCACAAATAAATAACCTAATGCTCCATCTCAAGCTTCTACAAAAAGAAGAGCAAGCTAAATCCAAAGCTCATGGAAGAGAGGAAATTGTAAAGATTGGAGCAGAAATCAATGCAATTGAAACAAAAAAAAATACAGAGAATTAATGAATCAAAAAGCTGGTTTTTTGAGAGAATAAACAAAATTGACAAACCCCTAGCTAACCTTATCAAGAGAAACAAAGAAGAAACACAAATTAATGCAATAAGAACTGAACGGGGGGAATTTCTACAGATCCCATGGAAATTCAAAAGATCTACCTACTTTGAAATACCTACTTTGAAAATCTCTACTCACATAGAGTGGAAAACACAGAGGAAATGGACAGATTTCTAGAAACATATGAACTACCAAATCTCAACTAAGAAGATACAGCAATTTTGAACAACCCAATATCAGCTATTGAAATTGAAAATGTAATTAAAAACTTACCAACAAAGAAAAGGCCAGGTCCCTATGGATTCACAGCTGAATTCTACAAGAAATGTAGAGGTGATTTGATGCCAATATTCCTTAAACTCTTCAATGAAATTGACAGGAAAGCAATCCTCCCTAAATCATTCCTGGAGGCAAGTATTACTCTCATACCAAAACCAGAGAAAGATCCTAACCAAAAAGGAAAACTATAGACCCATCTCACCAATGAACATTGATGCAAAGATTCTCAATAAAATACTGGTAAATAGAATGCATCAAATCTTCAAGAAGATTATACATCATGACCAAGTGGGGTTCATTCCAGGAATGTAAGGATAGTTTAACATATGCAAATCAATAAATATAATGCACCACATCAACAGAGCCAAAAACAAAAACCACATGGTCATCTCAATAGACACCGAAAAATCTTTTGACAAAGTCCAACACATGTTTGTGATAAAAACCCTTCAGAAACTTGGAATACACAGCATCTACCTCAACCTTATAAAGCCGTCTATGACAAACCAACAGCCAACATTATACTAAATGGACAAAAACTGAAAGTTTCACTTTAAAATCAGGAACAAGACAAGGATGTCCATTATCACCATTCCTTTTCAACATAGTTCTGGAAACAATAGCTAGGGCAATCAGAAAAGAGAAATAAAAGGAGTAAAGATAGGAAAGGAAGAAGTTAAATTATCACTATTTGAAGATGACACGATACTCTATATAGAACACCCAAGAAACTTCATTAAAAGGCTGCTAGAGGTAATAAACAAGTTCAGCAGTGTAGCTGGATACAAAGTCACTGCTCAAAAATCAGTAGCATTCCTGTACACAAACAAAAAACTCATTGAGAGAGAAATTATGGAAATAATGCCCTTTACAATAACATCTAAAAAAATAAAATACTTAGGAATCAATGTAACTAAAAATGTAAAAGACCTATATGCTGAAAATCATACCACACTACAAAAATGAGATTGAAGAGGATATTAGAAAATGGAAGGATATTCCTTGCTTTTGTCTAGGAAGAACCAACACTGTGAAAATGGTCATACTCCCCAAACTGCTTTACAGATTTAACACAGTCCCAATCAAAATACCATTAACATACCTCACAGTTCTAAAGAAAACACTCCTAAAATTCATTTGGAAATGAAAGAAACCTAGAATAGCAATGGCAATTTTGGGCAGCAAAGGCAAGGCAGGAGGCACCTCAATTCCTGACTTGAATCTATACTACAAAGACACAGTGATAAAATCAGCATGGAACTGGCAAAGAAATAGACCTGAGGATCGATTGAACAGATTAGAAGATGCAAGCACAACTACAAAGATACTCAGCCACCTGATATTTGGCAAAGGGGCTAAATATGTCCACTGGAAGAAGGATAGCCTCTTTAATAAATGGTGTTGGAAAAATTTGCTCTCCACATGCCAAAGACTGAAAGACACAACTCACCTATCAAGGAAAGCCCTTTAGAATCAGAGTAGACTTTTCAGCACAAACCCTCAAGTCAAGATGAGCCTGGAGTGAGGTACTCCAAGCCCTGAAAGAAAGAAACATTCAACCCAGACTTATGTACCCAGCAAAATTTCATTCATCTTTAATGGAGAAACAAGATACTTCCAAGACAAAGAAAAACTGAAGAAATTCACATCCACCAATCCAACCCTAGAAAGAGTACTGAAACACATACTAGATAGAGATAAAAATTACCACAATCTCCAGAAGAGCAAAACAAGGAAACCACCAAGTAGGACAAGCAATTTAACAAGGGAGAAAAGCAGAAAGCAAACAACTGGAACATAACATGGCAAAGTCAAGCCAGTACATATCAGTGATATCCATAAATGTAAATGGCCTCAATTCACCTATCAAAAGAAAAAGGCTGACAAGATGGATCTAAAAACATGATCCCACAATACGCTGTATACAAGAAATACATCTGACCCAAAAGGAAACTCATAGATTAAAAGTCAAAGGATTGAAGACAGTATTCCATGCAATAGGGACCAAGAAAAAAACAGGGGTAACTGTTCTATTTTTCAGACAATGTGAACTTCAAACCTAAAATGATTAAAAGAGATAAAGAATGTCACTACATACTCTTTAGTGGAAAAATTCAAGAGGAAGAACTAACAATTACAAATACATATGCACCAAATACAGGAGTACCCAACTATGTAAGACAGGTACTAATGGATATGAAAAACCAAATACACAAGATCACAATTATAACAGGGGACATTAACAGCCCTTTGTCACAAAGAGGTAGATCAACTAGACAAAAAATCAGCAAAGAAATAATAAAACTGAATCATACCTGTGAGCAATTGGACTTAGTAGATTTTTACAGAGTGTTCCACCCAAACACATCAGAATACACATTCTTCTCAGCTCTGCTTGAGAGATTCTATAAAATAGACCATATATTATCCCATGAAACATTCTTAAGTAACTGCAAAGTTATTGAAATTATCCCATGCATACTATCTGACCATAGCACAATGAAATTGGAAATAAATGGCAAAATAAATTGTAAAACCTGCACAAATACGTGGAAATTAAATAACAACCTTTGGAACAACAAAGTGGGCTACAGATGAAATTGAAGGAATAAAGCAATACCTACAATTTAATGAAAATGATGAAACAACATACTGAAACCGGTGGGATGCAATTAAAGCAGTCCTAAGAGGGATATATATAGCAATAAATAGTCATATCAAGAAAACAGAATGAGCACAAATAAACAATCTAATCCTTCATCACACACTTCAAGAAAAAGAAAGGATCCCAAGTTTATCCATTTTTAATGTAAATTTCCCCTGGTAACATGGCATTGATGCTGTGTTTCTAATCTTCAGTGTTTCATAAGGGCTCCACAAATCTCTGTAAAAGTTGTTGAGGCACAAAGATTCATTAAAGGTGCAAGGTAGGTGACATCAGTTTTCTGTAAAACCGTGTGTATAATAGAAGGATGAGTCCATATCTCTATCCTTTTCCCT